>VWYP01009815.1:6234-52120 GCA_013400435.1 Pycnonotus jocosus | reverse complement strand
AAATAAGACTTTTTTTTTTTTTTTTTTTAGTTTTCTAAAATTACTAAAATCTCTATAGAGAAAAAATGGATAAACTCAGTTTGGCACTTCAAATTTAAAGCATTTGATTCCTGGACAAGACTTCATTGAATGTCCATTTATGATTACATTGCATGCAAGATTTTGGAGCAGGAGTAGTGTGAATCTGTAGGAAAGGACCTAGGCTTCTGACTCGACACATTTCTATCCTTATTTTTCCTTTTGAAAATTCTTTATTCCACACCTGGAGAATCACAAAACTAGGACAGTCCAGCATAAATTTTCATGCATCCCACAGGATTTCAAGCTTCCTTTGTAAGTCATTGGGAGATAATTTTGTTTGGGGAACTGAAGATGACCCTAGAGTACAAAACTGATAATCAGAGGATTTCAGAAAAACATGGTGACTCTTACCAAGAGGCCAATGACACAAGTGTGAGGAGTGCTGAGAGAGAGAAAGGGCAGGTCCCTTAAGATATTTTAGCATTCTAGTCACAAGCTTATTTCAATGCACTTTGCATACCCCAAGATCTTCCATGCAGAGTCAGGATTGAGCCAGCCAGGGGAAAACTTGGCTTTTACACCAGTGACAGCTGTACCAGAAATGTCCTCCCTTGCATTTTTAGATCTACTTGGCAATTTTGTACTCATGTTTCTGAGGTTGAAAGGTCTTTCAATTTTATTATGAAATGGATACTGAGATGGTGTTTCTGACAAGAAAATGAAGACAAGCACTATCTGATAAGCAAGAGTTTTGTGAATCACAGCCTTTGTGTGATGTTTGTCCCAAATGGGAGGATTTGTTTTCACATCTGAAGGCAAACAGAAATTGTCAGGAAAAGGGCAATTTCCTCTGAGAGGACACAAATCACCACTCACAGTGATTCTAAAAGACTGAAGAATCCTTTTAAAGAAATTTTTGAATAGTACTTTTAATTTATATGGGATGTATAAAAATACTTTGCAAATATGCTTCTTCTTATGCAGTGCTTAAGTTCTGACCTCACTTGCTGACTTGAGGCTGTGGCTCCTGGCTGAGACCCTGCCCTGCCTGCCTTGCCCTGGTCCTCAGCCCTGGCCTCTATGGGGAGCCTGCCCTGGGGGCTCCATGCAGCCTTGTCCCCATGGCTGCCCCAAGTTCCAGTTTGACCTGCAAACCCTCCAGGGTTGATACATAGGTGCAGATCCTAACAGATATAAGCTCTTATTAAGAAGTTGATTAATTATGTACTCGTTTTAGAATATTTGTTTCTCAATGCAAGAAATAAAATATTTTCAAATATGGTCAGATCCAATAGACTAGAACAGTTGAAAAGGACATTTTCTTATGCCTCATGAATTATGCACAATTTAAAGGTCTTGTATAAATCAAATTATAGTGCTTTCATGCAGGAAATTTTTAAAGACAAATATAAAAGGTAAAAAGAGATTATTCAAGTTTACACCAGAAGGGTCTGCTTGTCTCTGTTTCAATTTTGAGAGCTCATGTCAGTTTTCTGATTCAAATTAGGCACAGTAGTGTTTACATTTAATTTATGTTGATGTGAAGCTTGGCCATTGAAAGCTAAAAATGTACAGCTTCTACTGTACATTTTAGAATCTGGCCCTAAGCTAGATTTGATAGGAGCTCCTCTGTCTGTAGGTGCGTGCAAACATACCTAGCCACATACAAAACACCAACTGCAAACATGACATAAATAGCTCCCAGCCTTTTTTCCACATCTCTGCTAAGACAAGAATTTCACTTCCTAGGTACAGCATTCCCATGGAAATCAATTTATGGATTCAGCAAAAATAACCTCTCTCTGCTAAATACAACACTGTTTGGTTATAGGGATAAAAATGTGTCAGGCCTAATTCCCCTCTATTTTAAGGCTCCTCTAAGTGGAAGCTTTAGAAGACTTACCAGGACAGCAAGCAGAAGTAATTTTTAGTCTAAACTATGAGTCAGGACTTGGGTTCCTTCTCTTATTGAAAGGGGAAGGCAGGACACAATGCAGCAGGTGCTGGAGGAAGGACACCAGAAAATCAGAGATGCTGATCAGCAGCTCATGGGAAATCTTTAGGGAAAGGCAGCTCATGGAATATCACCACTGTGCTCCACACATTGACTATGCCTTCAGGAGCAGCAACCAAGTACCTGCCAGTGCTTTTCCAAAGACAGAGCAGGGACAAGAAATTCTGCAAAAGCCAGTACCCAATGTACTTGTGAGAAATTACACCACCTCTTAATATTAAACAGTGATTGTGATTAAGAGAACTGGGTGTTACCACCTGGTTTTAGACATCTGCTAGTTCCTATGATTGTGCCAAGTACCGGGAAACCTCTAAAGAACAAGGGTTCCCTGAGCTGCATTTTTCTTCTGGCAGATGTAGAGCCAGCTGATGTTACAACATCTCTCTTCACTTCAGCAATATCCAGTTCAGTCTGGCCACTCCCTCAAGTAACATAAATTGTGGCACCTGTGTGCTCCAGCTTATTGGTAATCAAAATACCCACCTTAATCGCAGCATTCTTTAAACATTTGCCTCTAAATTTTCAAAATGGGGAATGTAATACAACCTGCAGCACATTTCATAGATACCTAGTCCACTGGGAGGATTTATGGGGACTTTATGTGGTGATGAAATCAAACACAAGCCATTCAAGCTAGGTCTGTGAGCTAGGGAACTGGGAGCATTTACTGAGGTCCACCATGAAAAAGAGAGAGAATGAAGATTAACACTGGATTCAATACAAAGCATGCCTCTCTTTTATGCTCTGGGAGATCATACAGGGGTTGTGGATTTAGTAGCTTGGTTCTTGTGAAACTTCAGGCATTATGTGCTGTAATGTCTCTGAATTGCTTGAAAATATATTCTTGGATGTTTTGAACTTTCAGCATATTCCAGATGTAGTATTAGTAGTGGTATATGTATGTCTGAGAATAATGGCTGTTTGAGCAACTAGAAAATGTCAAGATAGATAATTATTCATTGAATAAAGGCACAAAAATCTGCAATGGATGCTATTCATATGATATTGTTTAGCCATTTATAGAGCTGGCTTAATAAAGGGCTGTGAATAAGCAATGCAAAAACCGCCAACATTTACAAGGACTTCTTTATGAAAGATATTTTTCCCTAGCTGTAAATAGAATTTGGATCTAAATCATTGCCTCAGAATGCAACATGAATACTGAAAATCAGGGGCTCCTTTATATCCACTGCCCTGATTTTATCACTTGAGTGCTCTAGATAAAGGACTGAATATACTAAAGAAGCAAGTGATAGGTATCTAAGGAGAAGTTTAAGATGGACTTTATAAGTTTATGTTTCTGACTATAATCCTTGCTCCACTACAGTCACCTCTCGGCCTCCACAGGTACTATATTTTTAATTTTATTGTGCCTCAGGCACTATAGTTAAGTTTCTGAACGGACTCAAAGCTGCCCTTATCTTTTTGAAACAAAAGCTTTCATTGCCTGACAAGAAGAAAATGAACTCTTCTACCCTAACAAATAGATTGTCAGCCATTCTTGGTATAATTCATGAATTAACATATTGGTAGGTCCAAGTAAATACAAAAGAAAAAGAAGTATCATGCTGCGTATCTTTTATGTAATTTATTCAGAGTGCTAAATGAGAAACATTCAGGCTTCAGCATCCTTCCAGGTCCTAGGACCTTTAATGCATTTTGTTCAAAGTACTGTGCTTCTAATGGCTGCAGAAAGTGTTGTGCTGCCTTACAGTGTCAATGCCTGAACCTTGTTTGTAGGCAGCCACATAAACACTAAGAGATTTTTTTCCATGTTAACTAGCTCTTGCTGTGTTGCAGTCCCTCAGACTTAGAGTGATAGAGCCTAGTTGAGAAGAAAAAACAAAGAGTGTCACAGATTCACAGCATGGGGTTTCACATCCTTGCTCATCTTAATTTTTCTCTAAGATTTTTAGCTTCTCTATTTCCGACAGGATGCATAAAAATTTAGCCATCAGTTTTTAGTTATTTCAGGATGATACTTTCACATCCTCTCTTACTGTAGCTCTTCCAGTTCAAAGAGGAACCTGAATTTTGTCATCCCACATTCCTAGAGGACCATAACCTTATTATGAACCCTGAGATTCGGCTATTTGTGACCAAGAATTCAAGGTCTAACTGATACAATGCATATACATAACCTTAGTTCAGACTTCTGAAGAGGTCCTGGAAGCCATCTCTAGCCATATGGATGGCAAGGTGATCAGGCATAGTCTGCAAGGGTTCACTAAAGGTAAATCATGCTTGACCAACCTGACCACCTACTATGATGAAAGAGCTACCTGGATGGATGAGGGAAAAGCAGTGGGTATTGCCTACCTCAACTTCAGTAAGGCTTTCAACACTTATTTCTCACAATATCCTCATAGGCAGTCAGGAAGTGTGGAGTGAGTGAGCTGACAGTGAGGTGAATTGAGAACTGTCTGAGCAGCAAATCCCAGAAGGAGTAATCAGTGGCACAAACACTAATTGGATGCCTGTCACTAGCACAGCTCTCCAAGGTTCAATACTGGGTCCAGGTTTTTTAACTTATTCATCAATGACTTGGATAAAGGAGCAGATGCCTTCTCAGCAAGCTCACTGACAACACATAGCTAGGAGAAGTCCTGGTGGCATGTCCTGGGGTGCATTGGGAAGAGCACTGCCAGCAGGACAAGCATGGGGATCCTTCCCTCTACTCAGCCCTGGTGAGGCCACATCTAGAGCTCAGTGTCCACTTCTGGGCTCCTGGAGCAGATCCAGGGGAGGGCAACAAAGATGAGCAAGGGGCTGGAGCATCTCTCTTACAAGGCTGAGGGGACTGAGTGTGTTCAGCCTTGAGACGAATCAGCTGAGAGGGAACCTCATGGATGAATGTCAGTATCTGAAGGGAGGCTGTCAAAAGGATGGAGTCAGGCTTTTCTTGGTGGTGCCAGGCAATGGGAAAAGATAGGCAGAAACTGAGGCACAAAAAGTTCCACCTGAATATGAGGAAGAACTTTACTGCACAGGTGACCAAGCGCTGGAACAGATTGTCCAGAGAGGTTGTGGAGTCTCCCTTGCTGTAGATATTCAAGAGCCATCCAGACACAATCGTGTGCCACATGCTCTGGGGTGACTCTGCTTGAAAAGGTGACCCTCTGTCATCCCTTCCAGCCTTGGAATCTTGGGATCTTCCCCAGCTAACTGATGCCTACTGGTTCAGCAAACATATTTTACTGGAGTGATGAGCTCATTTATTTTAGACATTTTTTGTGTTTATTAACAAATAAATAGCTGTTTTATATTTGACCTGATGTCTAACCTTCTTACAAAATCTTTTGTATCTGAAAAAAGTAACTTAAATGAAGTAATGTAAAGTGATTTCATGATTACACCTAAATCCTACCTGGGAAAGTCAACAAGACTCTCTAACTGTCCTTCAATATTTAGCTTTGACAATAACTGAATGAATATATTGCCATCATATGAAGTGGAGCAGTATTAAGTGGAAAGCTTTGAGCTTGTAGCTCTAGTTTGATTCAGGGAAGAAATTTGAAACCCACTCCCAGGGAAGCGTAAAAGCTGGCTCAGCTCTCAAAGAAATCTGTCTTGCTGTCTCTTGTGGACATATTCACAAGAAAAGGTCAGCTTCACAGGAACCCAGCTGGAGGAAGATGTGGAAAGAGCCAGTCAAATACTGCAGCCAAACATCTTATTCCTTAAGCATAAATAGTGCCTTATTCATATGGCTTTGAGGATCTTTCTTGGCACTTGCACTCCAAAGTACCTTTGAGGTTTTTTCCTCTGATCTGACAATTGTTTGTATGTATGTCTTGCCTTAAGCATGCAAGGAATATTTGTACATTTTAAGTTACCTACATGATTAGAATCTTTACTAAATGAGACCTGCTCTATAATGTAGTTGTCATTAAATTAAAAGCATGATTTAACCCAGACAGTAGAGGGTCCTGCAAACTTAGGTGAGTTTAAATGTCTACTTCATAGCTAATCTTTACTTTTAAAAAAATTAGTTTTCATGTCATAACCAAAACACTGTTAAACACAAAGTTTCTTTTCTTTCCTCGAATTAAGGCAAATTCACTAATTTGAGTCACTATATTTTTTATTTCAACAATGAACTGGATTTGACAGCCAACTTGCATTAGATCTCTGAAAATAAGATTGCATGATGAAAATGCTGTCAGAGTCCCATCTGTAGTAACATTAAAAGGCACCACTTTAACCAGGAAAATTATTTTCAACTTATTTACTGAATATGAGATCAGGTGAACATTTCTAATTCTAGTTAAAGTATGCAGTCATGCATGGGTATGAGACTCAAATGGCCTTTTAATAAGTTTATAATTTGGTTATCTCTCTGAGCAGACTTAAGAATTTATTTCAAACACTGTAGATATATTAATTTTTTTTTAATGTTGGTTAAGCTACTTGGAACAACCTTTTTATTAAAGTTATAACTGTTGAGTTTATCTGGAGCACTTCTGGAGTTTTCGTTATTGGATTTTAACTCATATAGCCAGACTTCATCTAAATTGTAACCTTTCATTATCACTGTTACACTGACTCCTACAAGCCTTCAAGGCATAATTGACCTTTATATATGAAGGAGGCATTTCTTTTCTCTCTATTTTAAAGGTGATCCATATGTGTTATTAAATCATAATGACTTTGATTGACCTTACATTCACAAAAGAAGAAAACACCTCATCAGGATGGAACTATAGAACTATCTCTACCTTTTTCTTACTGTTTATTCCATAGCGCTGTTATATGTGTGTTGTCATTTTATGCTTTTGAATGCAACATAGGTCAAATTTTAATCTGGAATTTGGAGAAAAACATCAGAGATGTTGTCTTATGTGCTCATATATTTTGAGAGGAACCTAACAAAAGTTTAGAGAAAGAAAGTCTGATTTTTCATTCTTTGTTTGCTTAAAAATAATTTTTTTGGTTTTTTTTTTTTTTCCATTTCAAAACTGCAGATCTATTAACAAACTGGGATCCAATTCAACTTGCATAAAAAATTCTTTTAAATTATACAGCCATTATAAATTATCAAAATAAAACATATTATTTTAATTGTCTTTATTCTGGTACCACTTAATGTTTTTTGTATTAACTTCAGGTCAGTAACCAAGTTTGCTTATTATGGAGCAGTATTTTGGTTACATAATAATTGGAAAACAGCTGCTAATAGTTTATATGTAGAAATTTTATTTTTTCCTTGTGAAAGCTTATAATGATAGTCATTTACTATGTGATAAGTGATCCTATGAGACAATTATATTTTATATTTTTTCCTCTACTTCCCCTCCCCCTTTTTTTCTTACATGTTGGGATTGCACTTTAGCTTCTTTCAAACTTTCCAATTTTGTAAAAAAAGAGAAAGTATTCCTTTCTTCAATTTTTTCATTCAATTGATCTTTGTGAGAACTTAGGTGAGCCCACAAAGCACACACAATTGCTTTTCAGAAATCAAGAGTGCATCAGGATCACTTTCTAACCTCAATGTGCTGGGCAAGGCTTGGATGAATGCCAAGAAGGAGCACCACATACTTACCCTTTTCTGATACTTTTTCTCAAGATTCTGGTCACCATCAGAGACAGGAAATTGAGCAAAAAAAATTACCTTGGATTGGAAGTTTTCCAGTGATTTATCACTTGGCTGAATTTGCGTAAGTTTGCACGGGTTTGATAAAATTTCATGTCACCCTCATGAATTAACTCTTCTGACTGATGTCAGCTGCCACCTTGGAAGCAGGAGGTCAGCAGAGGCTTCCAGTACCACTGCCAGGCTTCACGTAGGTAAAGCTGTGTATTGCATCTGCTCTCACTATTAGAAATGACTGCATGTTTTCCCAGAAAAACTAACTGAACACAGGCATCACCCAGCATGAAAAATTTCCTAAGATGAGATCTCTGTGCCCTCTCCTTGTCTGTGGTGCAAAGTGAGCACAACAGTGCCAGTAGGAACAAGGCATGCCATGGACTCAAGGTGCTCACTGATTAGTCACACTTGTCAATGCTGGATCTGGTCTCCTTTGATGTTATCTTCATCACAGATGTCAGCATAGGGAATAAAAAATCTTTCTTATGTGGAATCTGAATTTATGTGGCCATGTCAGTTCAATTTTCTGAAACCACAGGGTCAGGTTGAATTCTTTGACATCTTCTGCCCCATGTAGGCTGCATCAATTCATCATCCACAGGTCCTGGCTGGATGAATTCAGAGGAGGTGCTGTGTATCTGTGCCTTTCCCTGACTGAACAGAGTAGCTTAGGACCAAGTGCTGGACCATTTGGACACAATATCATATCAGCTATTCCTTGTCTCCTAGAAAGGAAAGGGAGCAGTTTTATGGAGGCCTGCCATTGCCAGAGGCTCAATTGACTCCAGTTTGGCCCACCCTGGCTTGCGGATCTATGATATATATTTTTATATTAAGAAGTTTGTAAAATGAAAAAGCACATAGTCATTCAAATGCACAAGGCCTTGATTTAATGAAAGACATGTATGACTCATTAAGAATGTTCACCATCAATTCTCTTTTGTGAGACTAAACTGAGTTTCTATTAAATGTATTTTATTAGCAACATCTGACTCTTATGTCAGCTACTCAATTAAGAAAGGCCTTTTTCCCCCTCTTAGGTTAATTGTGTTTTCCATTGCATTTGAAACATCAGGTTTTCTATTATAATAAGATTTTGTTAATGTTATGAAATTCAGATCAGTTAGTCCCGGTCAAAAAGGTAAATAAAGCATACATGTTTGCTTCTATTTTTGAGCAAAGTAGATATCAAAATAAATTATCACTAATCATCAATAGCCTGGTGTCTAGAAATGATTTCAGCTTCACAGTTTAGAATGTCATCAATGGGTTAATCGACAATGCACGTGGCACATGCATGTACAAGAGAGAAAGAGAGGGAGCACAGAAACTCCTTTCCCAGTCACGTATTGAATCTGGTTCTAATGGCTTAATTTTTCAGATGAAAAATGGGAACCTTTGAACTTCTCTTGATATGCACAAGATTATTAATGAATGAACCATCAAAAGATTGTATTTTAGAGAATAAAAGTAAAATAAACAGTCAGTGCAAGAATATCCTGCACAATTTGGTTTTGTTTGGTGTTAGATTTTGGTGGTTTTGTTCAAATCTAGAACACATAATTTCTGCAAACATTTTAAATGTTGCTAGTTTCTCACTGAATAGTAACAGTATTGAATCAAGGCTAGAATAACTACCTCATCAGCTGCAAGTTAATTTAAGCATGCAACCACATTTTGCATACTACACATCTATATAAAATATATAGAGATAAATTTAGACGTAGACATAAAAATATTTGCATATCATTGGTGTCAATTCAATTTTCAATTTTCAAGCTTGGCACAGATGATTCTGGGTCACCATCATTAGAGAAAATAATTAGGAGATGCTAGCTTAAAGCATTAAAAAATCAAAGGGGAAGTTGCCAATAAATGAGATTAGTTTTGAACTTATGACAGTTAAAATTCCTAAGCTTTTCTCTGAACTCTTGAGAACTAAGAGTTTATATTTTTCTAATGAAACTAAAGATTTTCAGGTAATATGATAGGTCTGGAAGCAAAAGGTTTGGGAAAGTACTGAACATATCAACATCAACAAAATCCATGTAGAGCTGAACACTGCCATCTGTCTGTCTATCTATCTATCTATCTATCATCTATCTATCTGTCTGTCTGCCTGTCTTTCCTTTTCTGGCTCTGTAGTGTCTGTGTGCTGGAGGTACTTTAAGCAGGCAGTACAACTGTTCATTGACTTTACTCAAAGATGATACTCTGCAGTCCAAACCATTGAATGATAAAGAAGCTTCAGCTTCAAGAATTAACTACTGTTCCAAGTGGATATATTAATCTAGTTGTATCCTATGTTGGAGTGACTATTTTCTCTACTCTTGTGTTGCTACTACCATAATGTACAAAACCACAGGACTAGCAGAATGCTCTTGCTACATGGATAAATATTCTATAAGTGCTGCTAATTAACAAAGCCACATATGAAACAGCTCTGTAAACTTTGTATTGCTCTAAATTCTCATCTTTGAACATCATACACAATTGTTCAAAGATGTGAATACTTATATTTTATTTAAATATTAAGATTGGGCATGAATTGTTGTGTATAGGATGTCCAGTGACTTAAGATTCAAAACCAACTAGGTGTTTATGGGTGAGGAGTTAGTAGATTGCTAAACATTTCCTGATGATCAAGGCCTCAGTCTCCTTCGACCTCTCTCACTCTCTCAGATCAAGTTAATCCCTTTTTAGCAGGCTTGTCTCTTGCTATGTTACATGCCCGTTCCACCCCTCTCTCCTCCTGTCTCTCCAGATTCAGTAAAACAAAGACTGAGATACCACACATCTGCTTTTCGCCAAAACAGACCTTACCTCATAGAATTTTCTTGCAGACACTAATTTCTTTGCCAATATCCTTATATTTCTCCCCACACAGACTTACCTTACCAGTATCTAGATATTACATTGACAGACTTATTGGCTATACCCAGGACAACACAGTGGTAGAGCAGATGAAGGCAGAGCAAAAGTATTTCTAGACAGATGTAATTAGAAAATAGGAAAACAAATATAATTGAAAGGGAAAGCTGATGTTTAAATTACAAAACAGTATGAAACTCCCTCTTTGGTGCAGTTTGTGCTGAAGAGGGACAGCCTGTGCCTTACAGCTGTGTGACATAAAAAGAACAGAGTGCAGCAGCCCTGCTTCTATATCCAACTGCTCCTCCTGGGGAAGAGGGCAGAGCAGGAGGTCCTCAGACCATTTGGGAGCATAAATATTGTAAGCTTGTTGAATCCTCTAGAGGTATGTGGGTATTTTAAGAGCCTGGAAGTGCAGTGGTTGCTGACTGTGTAGATAGCGTGCATGGGTCCTGAGAAGGAGACCAGCAGTTCTAGTTTTTGGTGTTTATGTAGGGTTTTAACCCAGAATAAGTGGGTATATACAAATTTTTGTGTTCTCAGAGGAAGAGAAAAACCTGACGTGGTTCTTTTAGCAAAGAGGGAGAAAAGAAAAGGAGGTGTGAATGGGCAAACTATGGCAGCAGAGAGGGCAATGCTGGCTCGCTGGGAAAGTCAAAGTGCCTCACCGACTAGATAGAAGGGAATAGGGTGTTATTCTTTGCTGCTCATCACTGTGTGACTTTGCCTCTTTCTTGTATTGAACTGCAAATTGACTCATCTGAGCTGTAACTCAGCACAAGAAACACAGTGGAATTCACTCTCCTGACTGTCAGGAGATAAAATCAGTCTGGGATATTTCTAGCTGATCCAGCATCACAGTACAGCAGGATTACAGCATGCCAGTAGTATCCCCATGGTGTTGTTTTCATTCAGCCACCCTAGAAGGAGCTACAGGCAGGAATGGCTTCCCAGAGCTGAGATGCTGGGAAAGGAGCTGCCATTTCTCCATCTCTCTGCCCCTACCGTGTTACTTCAATTCCATCTCCGAAGCTCAGGCTGCCACGAAGGAGCACCATGGCACAGTTACACTGCTGTAAATGTCACTGCACTGGTTCCTGGAAAGAGTCATTGAAGACAAACATGTATAGAGATAAGAACTTTTTTTTTGTGCCATGGAAAAAAAATTCTGGTATTTAATCTTTTGAGCCTGTTTGTGCTTGCATCCTTCAAAGGGATCTTAAACCTTTTTATATAAAGCAATAAGGACAAGGAAGTAAGTTTGGAGGAAATAATGAGCTATCTGCAGACATTCCTGTTGAGTGAAATTCCTGTTCCTGTGAAATTCCTGTTGAGTGTAGGCTAGTCACCAAGTTGTTCAAAACCTGATTGCCTGAGGAGAGATATTTGCCTTTGCAAAGCTCTACAGGATGTGAACTGAGCTGATTAACTTTGTGAAACCCTCCTGCTCTGAGTTCTTAATCATATATGTAAATTGGCCAAACTTATTTTCCTCATAGCTAAGCCAGATTCAAACAGGGGTTCAGAAAGGCTTCTGAAACAAAGTTAACCTGTTAATGTTGATCCCCAAAACCTGATCAAGTGCATAGATTGTCTAGATTGCAGGTTCATGAATAAGGAAACAGATTTTATTGTGAATTTGGGCAGTACTGAGCATAACAGGATATTATTCAGTAATGGAGAAACACATGCAACACGTACAACATGAATTCAAGATGATAGTATTGAGGCCAGTAAAATTATAGTAAATTAGGTTATAGGAGATTAAACATTTTTCCCTAATACATCTGTACTCTGCATGAAGATACAATTGAAATAAACTGTTCAGATATGGAGCTCTTAACCTCTTCTCTAATATACTGAAGTGTTCTGAGAAACACAAGTAGCTGAACGGATATGAAAGGAACCTCGCATCTGGTTTTGTACACACTCAAACCTTTACCAAAAGAAGGGGCAGCTACACTTCAAGCTTGCACCTTAATTTAGATTTAAGTTGAAGACTTGATCCTCTAACTCAGAGTGCAGTGCTAACAATCGTAGAATCATAAAATCCTAGACTGGTTTGTGTTGGAGGGAACCCATAAAATTATCTCAGCTTCCCTGCCATAGAGGAATGCCATCCACTAAATCAAGTTGCCCAAGGCCCCATCAACATTTCCAGGGATGGGGCATTCACAACTGCTCTGCTTCAGTGCCTCACCCTCTCTTAGTGAAGAATTTCTTCCTGACTTCTACTCTTAATCTATTCACTTTTAGTTTAAAACCATTTATGCTCGTTCTATCACTATCTATCTGCCTGTGTGAAATGAGGAATAGTGCTGGAGTTTGTGCAAATGAGGTTTACCCTAGAAGATTTCTGGCTTACCTCAGAACACATAGAGACTTTATCACTGACTTCATTCCTTGTGTTACAGACTGAGACAGAGCTTTCATTAGGTTACAGCTGAATAAAATGCTAGCATGCTCTGCATGAGTATCTGTCCAGGTATATGATGCCATTGTAGTTTAACCTCAGAGGGCAGCCCCGTGCAGCTGCTCACTCAGTCTCTCTGCAGAGGGATGGGGGAGAAAATCAGAAGAGCTAAAACTGAGAAAATCCATGGGTCGAGATAGAAATGTTTTAACAGGCAAAGCAAAAACTGGACACGTAAGCAAAGCAAAACAAGGAGGTGAGAGGCAGAAAAGGCCTTGACTCAGGATGAGCTCTGCTCAGCAATAGCTCAAACATCCCTTTGTTATCAACACTGGTTCCAGCACAAATCCAGAACACAGCTCCATACTAAAAAAAAAATTTAAATCTATCACAGCCAAAATCAGCACAGATGCTCATTTATGACATTAATCTTCTAGGAAAAGTTAAGAATTCTCTTGTGGAGGCAAACGAGGTCATCTATCATATTCTGGTTATATCTTCAATATTACTCACCATCAACCCTTTGTAAGCTTTATAAGTAGGATTTGCACAGTAGGCTGCAAAGAAACAATTGCTTTAATGAAAATTGCTTATGAATGCTATATAGAATGAATATGCATGTATCTAGGAAGGGGTTCAATTTTCCAAAGGAATCATAATAATGGGAATAACACTTTATAATTAGATACTATCTGTGGTGGTAAAGTTTGGTCTAAAACTTCAATGTTTGTCAAATATACCAAAAGGAAAGACTTTAAGATGTTTTGAATAACAAACTTAGCTAGTGCTACTGTGATAATTTTGCAGTCAGTTATTCAGTAAGAATACCTCAGAGTAAGGTCATGAAAAACTGATTTGGGAATAAATCTTTCAAAATCTGCTAGAAATGGCGGTGGAAGATTTTACATAGTAAATCCTTCTTCCATTTTTTGGTCAAGACAATATGTCTGAATCCACTTCTTCCCAGAGTGAGAAGTAAAACTTCAGTTGTGTAGGATTTAAAAGGGGCTGGGGTCTTTTACTGAAAACCAGCCACTTCCAGCATTCTTGGTGCAAAGTTAATTTAGTAGGCTGTATTTCAACATGAATACCTGAACAGGCTGGTTTGCTGCAGAGGCATCATTGCCATCTTTACACATGCATCTGCTAAACATTAGTTTCTCATTTTCCCTCTGATTAGTATCATATACTCAGTGAGCACAGCATGACAATAAAAAACAAAACAAACAAACAAAAAGGACAAAATTGCTAAAAATACATTTGAATTTGCATGTTTCAGTGTAAAATTAATACTGAAACAGTATATATGACACATCAGCCTTGACAGGTCTTTTGCAACTGTATTTCTTATGCATGGTTCAGGAGAAAAAAAATTTGCAATTCCAATATTTTGGCACAGATAATAATAAAACTATGACTTGTTTGAAACATAGGGCAGTAAGGAAAAGAAAAATAAATAAGTAAGGAAAAGAATAATAAATAAATAACAACTAGTCTTGAACGACTAGTGCTTGAATAAATCTTACATACATATTTGCTGCTTGCAGCTGTTGTAGTTTGTTTGCATTGTACAGATACCTGTAGCATATCTGCCTAGAATAAATTTAATTGGCATTTGGACCAAAAGTCTTTGTGAAAGCTGTCCATGTAGGCAGGTTAATGGTAGGAAGATTAATAATAGGACAAATATGCTCAGTTCAGGCAAGATTTTTGTTTTGTGGAATGGCACCGGACACGAGCAAGGAAACTGAGGCAAGCATCCTCTCTTGCTGTGCTGCACTGTGGCTGCCACAGGCACAAGGACTGCTCTGTACCACAGGCTGGGTCCAGCTTAGGAAGGGCAGGAACAGGTGATCTGCTGCATGGGTAAGTATTTCTTTCTAGAGACAATGGAATTATTTTTAATAAAGTGCTTTATAATTGAAAATTGCCCTTTTTTTTCTACAGACTTTTTTTATGTTTGTATGAAAATCTGTGCCATCAATTCTTGTTTACTAGAACCCTTATTTGACCAAGAAAGAAAAAAAAAAGTCCCTTTTATCTTTCAAGCATTAAAGAGTCTAGGGAAAACAACCAAACCAAATAGCCATTTCAAGTTGGGTTTTTCTCTTTCCATATGAATGAAAAGTCCCAGATAAAAGAGCTTCTAAATTCTTCAAGAAAATATAATTGTCATTATGCCTCTAACCCACTGAAATGACACTGTGTGAGACAGACCATGCAAAAAGTTTGTGGGTTGCAAAAGAAGGGAAGAGCTAACTTAGATTGTTAATGGCAACCAGGGTAGCTGTTCTCATTCTGGATAGCTGGATACACCAGCAGCAGGTCTGCACTATTTCCATTGATAACCTATTGTACCTGGGGGGAAGAAAAATGCCCCCAACTTTGGTCAAAGTGAGGTTCTTCTAGACATTGTGTTTCTGAAGGCCTGTACGTTAAAGCTGTAGCTTCCCCTTAAAAGTAGTTTAACATCAAAGAGCTTAATTCGTAGTCAAAGAGAAAACCAAGGTTTTGATCCAATGCTCATTAAAGCCAGCAGGAGATTCAATAATGTTTTGAGTAGGAAAAGGTTCAGGTTGTGAGTCTACCTTCCCAATGACTTCTTCATTTCAAAAGTCTGCCCCTTTTTTATTCAGCTAGGAGGTTTCTGTGAAGACTGTATTTGAATGCTGTCTTTCTTGTAAAGCCTAAAAGAACTCACCCAGTTAGGTCAAACTACAGTGAAGAGCTTTTCAAATCATGAGACTTGTGGAAAACAAAGAAAAACTAACTAATTTTAAAATGGATTAACGCCCTGAAACATGCTGAAGGAAAGTAGTGTGTGAAGGATTTCTTGATATAAAGATATGTTCTGAAAGTAACTTTAATGCCATGCTATCTTTCCTTCCTCTGTAACATACTGATCATAATTCAATTCCTCTAAAAGAATTTATTTTTCCATATGGCTGCTGTATTAGATAGCTTTCCAGTTTTCTTATTCCAACCACAACACCCAACTTGGTGTGAAGATGCAATAGTTTTGAGCCAAGACTGTCTTTTCTTATTTAGACATCAGCAGTACAGTGTGCTGTGCTGCTCCCATTGCTCTAAGGTTAAAGCCTGTTTTGTGAAGGTGGCTTTTCCATGCTCTTTTGTAATCGTTCTTTTCTTGGTTGTTATGGAGATAAAGCTTATGCAGTCCCTTTTCTGCTTACTTTATCATGCTCCAGGTCCAACAGCACAGTAAACAACCTACTAGGCAGCCTATTTATCTATGTCAGTGCTGCAAGTTCAGACCTCTATTATTTAAGGTATGAATCTTTTTCCAGGTAAATTTTTTTTGCATCAATTCAGTTGGTTTTGTTGGGGGTTTTTTGTGTTTTTTGGTTTTTGTTTTTGTTTTTTTTTTTCCAAATTGCATTAACTTGTGTGGGATTTTAGAAAATATCAGGAAAGCTGCTTTGGTAAATAAGAACTTTCCCCAAAATAACAGTGTTGGTTGTCAGCTGAGCTCGTGTTTCAGCTATTAAGTACAACATGACCCAATGTAGTGTTTTGTACATGAAGCAGTTCATAACACATCAGATGCTGCAGATTATTTTCTCATGATTGTCAGTGCATTAAAATGTTTAAAATATTTTCGTTTTCTACTAGCTGATTATTTAGTTGAAATATTCTTTGTGAATCAAATCAAAGAAATTAAAGGATGTTACCTTCCTTCTCTGTATTTCTCACTGAAATGAGAAGTATGTGTTTTTCTGGCTAACTGATAGCTAAAATTTGCTATATTCCACTGAAGAATGAACTCTGAGTAGGTAATTATTTTTAGAGGTGCATTTTTTTGGGATTTTGGGGGGTTTTGTTTGTTTGTTTGTTTTACTTAGGTTACATTAGCCTTGAAAAGTACCTATGGAAGTGCCCTGAGCATCTACAGGGATTCTGAATGCACCTGTGCTTCCCGGCTTTTAGAGAAATTCCTGTATTAGAAATTACTTGATCCTTGGGTGCTGCCTCACAGGAGGTGCAGCTGAGTGGGGATCTCTCCTGTGAACTGGGCTGTCTTACTGAACTTCCCCTCCAAACACAGACTGCAGCATCCCACTGTGCCTCCCTTGCTGAAGGGCTCTCCCATCCTGGGAGGGGCAGCTGGACACTGCCCAGCCTACACTGGAGAGTATTGGCATGAAATGACTTGGAGGGCAGTTTGTGATGAAACCCTAGCTATCTGCAGGGGAGAAATCAGTTCACAAACACTGCTCTGGGGGCAGGTTTCTGTTGAGAACCTGGGATTTACAGATTTCCTATATTCTCAGTTGCACAGGTGAAACATCTCCTGCACTGAAATGTCTGAACATTTAACTGCATTCATAAATTGCTGTAGAGTCTTTGTTCAAGAAAAAATAGCATATCTGGCAGCTGTAAAATAAGATACATAGAATATCTTCATGGCTTTATTCTGCTCTTCAGGGATTACATTAAACATAAAACAGCAACCTTCCTCACTCCCTGAAATTCATTAAATATAAAAGAAATGATCCTAGGAAATGCTTTGGGAAAGATCTCTGCTTATAAAAACATAGCATTAGATCATCTCCTTATAACTCTTGGGGACAAAGAACAACCATTTTAGCTCTCTCTTTTACTCCATTCCTGTAACTTCCATTATGGATTATTCTATTGTGAGACTTAATCCTGTTGATAAAATGACTCCTTTTATTACTTTGCTGACTTGGGTATATTGCATTATGCAGTAATTTTCTTTTAATCCTTATCAAATAAAAGACATGCTGGGACAGCTCTTATAGTTTTATTTTTCTTCTAGTCAATATCAGCAATGAAGATTTTGGAAAACATTTCCATGACACCTCAACAATGAACATGCAATATGTTGTCTACTGCTTATAGCATAATTTCATTTTTTTTCTCTAGAGGAATTTAATATAATTTTTAGATACTAGTTAGACTGTAAGGACAACAATCTTTATTTTTAGCATCAGTTTTTAAATCTCCCTAATTTCAAGGGAGAGACTTGAGTCCCAGTGTGAGCTTCAGTTGAGTGAATCAGGGCTGAATCTAGTGTATTAATGTTTAAGTTTTTATTACAGTCTGTAGATTAAGTTGGGGGGGATGAATTTAATATTATATTAAAATTTTATGGGTGATCACAGCTGATGTAGTGAATCCAGTCCTGCTTTGTTACTGCCACTTCATACAATTGTACTATGGAGGAAGAGGCAGATGTAAATATGCAGACCTATCTACCTTCTTATAGACATGTATCTATACAATAGAGTGCCATATGTATGTGTATCTGTATATGCACTTGTACTTTTTCTATTCCTGAGACACAGTGAACATGAATATAATTGCCAGTCCTGTATTTCTAGATATCAGGGCCTTATATACTCCTCTTATGCTATCCTAAAAAGCACACTTTGGCCTTAACTGGGTGGAAATCCCTCTGAGAGAAGTGGCAGCTGGTCTTTCCACTTCTATGCAACCCTTGATCCCTCAACAGAGAGTGGCACTGGCAGAGTTGATGCTGGAGCTGTAGGCATCAGTGTTAGTGATAATGAGCAAACTTGGCCTGTTATGTCTGTCCTTTCCTATGAGCAGGGTCTGTGCCTCCAGTGCATCCTCTAGGGAGTCAGCAATTCTTAATAAATATTAGCCTGTAATAAAGCCTTATCAGTCAGGGTTCATCGCTGACTGGCAATGAACCACAGAAAGAAATGCAAGTTGAAGCTGATTGATAATGACTAATCTCAGCACCATCTGTCAGTGGTACATCTGGCCAAACCCTGTGGTTCTGCATCTTGTCTAGCACCACTTTGGATGGGGCCAAGCTGCCAAATTTGCTGCATCTTGGCTTAAGAAAAGAACCCTTTAGGAACAAGTTGCTGTACTGCTAAAAGTTTCCTGCTGTTGTGAGGCAAGTGCATACCATATACAACCATTTCAGCAAATTCCAAGTTTGTCCTCTGTCAACAGCCATGTAGAAACATTTCACTGATATGAATAGTTGTACAATACATCAGTCTCTCTAGCTGCACAGATTAATCTTGGTGGGAGAAACATATTTCCCATGCATTTGATGTTTTTGGAATCTCATGGAGAGAGAATGTATGATAGCAATATATACTGTTTAGTCATCTCACTTGGAGAGGAGCATATTTTTCAGGGGTGATTAAGCAATGAATAAATTAGGTTATATCAAGTGAATACTAATAAACATTACTTCATCATCACGTTTGCAGCATAAATCTGTGTCTCACAGACAATATTTAAAAACTACTTCAGAATTATACAAAATGTTCTACTTTAATTCCTCAAGATACAAACCCAGGTTACCCTAACACAGCCTAGGAAAGAGAAAAATAACTATGCTTAAAATGCTTCTGACAGCTTTCTCACACTAAAGTGTCACAAGCTTAAATCTGAATTGCAAAATCTACCAGAAGAAACAAATGTTGTATTGCCATCTCTTGTCGGAGCTGATTTTTTAAATCCTACTGGTAGACTCATCTACTCAAGCTTTTATTCTGTGGAGGAAGAGCATCTTTCAGCCCTCCTGTTTATAGAACTCAACCATCTTTTCCTATCCTTTTCCATAACCCAGCAGTGTGGCTGTGGGGCAGCTTATGGGGCACTGGTGTCCTGCAGACCTGGTGCAGGGTGCCAGGCTGTGGAGCTCCTCTGAGGACCCCACCAGGCTGCAGGGTCATACCCCATTTCTGCTCCTGCTTGGGGACACCTGTGGTGTGGTCACAGTGACCCCCTGAGCAGCTGTATGCAGTGCAAAGCCAAAAACAAGAAGAAAGGTGCAGAGGTGTGTGCTCCACAAGCATCCAAAGACATCTCTGTCACTGAGGAAGAAGCATGGAGACAGCTGCTTGATTCTCAAGTTTGATGTGAATTTGGCAGTCTTGGTACTTGGGAGGAAAAACCTGCACCATGAGAGCACCATGTGAAAGCAAAAGGAAACTTCCCTGCATTGCTAGATGTTTTCTACCTCCAGTGGCAGCAAATGTCATTAACATACATCTACACTTAGCTTTACTGTGAGATTTAATTTATCTAGTTTAGGTTGCCCAAAATGGAAAGTTTAATATTTCCATGACCCAGCTCTCAGAGAGGTAGTTGGTACTTTTGAATAGATTTCAGTAATTCAAGGCAGTCATTTAAAAACCCAGCCACCTGAGAACATTTGTCTTTCTCTGAATGTAAGTCTAGATTAATGAGGGAGAAAGAGCCCTTTTTTTCATAGCTTGGTTCTGGTAAGTGCAAATATTCCAGGACAGCACAGACACAAGGGACCTATATGGAAGTTTATGGGTATTGTGAGATCTCCATAATTTAACAAAGTTATCAGCAAGACTGCTGCAGAAAAGGTTATTTTCTGGAAAAACTATTTTTTGCTGTTTCAGCACTCCGTCACTTATACATGAACTTCCTTTTAAACAGGAAAATGTAGTGTTGTAATTGATCCTCATGCTGATAATTTAGGACTGAAACATGAAAATAATAAGACATAATGAGGCTGACCTGGGTAAAAATATTAAAATAAACAAATATGATGTTAAATGTTAAAGTGTTCCATTAACTCTAGGTTTCCACAGAACTAGCATGCAAACCCTTAAATGCTTCTGAACCATAAAGATCTTCATAGTGATCAAAAGTCAAAAGAACTTTTTTTTTTACATTTCTTGTAACTTCTTTTCTCCTCAAGGCCTTTTGCAGCAGCTCACTTTCTTCCCAAGAAAAAAATATGGCCCTGGTTTTAGTTCAGCTTAAATGTAAACCAGCTCATTGCCATCCTTATGAATTTTAACTGTCTTCATGTGAACTAGTTTTTTAGACTCCAGTTTAAGTGAATGAAGGTTAATGTGTAATTTCTTATATTTGTGTATCTGAGATATCCATATGAGGTTAAAAAATACAGCACAGAAACAACAGAAAGGTCTGGGGGTGGGGGGGGAGTTTGTATGGTCAGGTTTTGACAGTGGCTCCCTGAGAAGGGTGGCTCTCTGAGAAGCTTCCAGAAGCTTCCACCATGTCCACAGAATAATCCAGCCAGCTCCATGACAGACTGCCCAAGGCTGACCCCATCTGTCCTGTGGTAGTGCCTCTGGCATAACAGAGACAAGAAGGGGGAGAATTTTCTGCACAATAGCAGTGGCAGCCAGAGAGAGGAGTGAGAATATGTGAGAGAGCAGCTGTGCAGGCACCCAGGCCAGGGAAGAAGGAGAAGAGGTGCCCCATGTTGCAGACCCTGGTGAGTCAGGCAGTCCCTCTGCAGCCCATGGACAACCCCACACTGCAGGTGGATGTCTGAAGGAGACTGTGAGCCTGTGGGAAGCCCATGCTGGAGGCTGCTGGCAGGACCTACAGAGAGGAATCCACACTGGAGCAACTCTGCAGGCAGGACTTGTGATCCCATGCTGGACCTGTCCCTGAAGAGCTACAGCCCATGGGAAAAACCTGTATTGCAGTTTGTGGAGGGCTGTCTGCTGTGGGAAGGACCCCACTCCACCACCCCAGAGTAGGGGAAGAGCATGAGGAATCCTCCCCCTCATGAGGAAAAAGCAGCAGAGACTCTGTGTTATGAACTGACCTGTGAATCCACTGCTGGCCAAGGCTGAGCCCATCAGCACTGGTGGTAGCACTGCTGCTAGGCTGAAGTGACATTGGGCAGGCAGTTTTGCTTTCCATTATTGTTCAGCAATGTGGGAAAAAATAAATAGACGAACTATCAAAAATTAAAAATTAAAATAAACTGCCCCTTCCAGTTAAATTTTCTTACTCTGTAGCTTGTCCTGCAGGGGCCATCCTGGCAAGTAGTTTTAGTAATGGGTTAGAGGAAGTCCTTAAACTACTCCAGCACCAATGAATCTATTTCACTTCAAGACAGATGTGTTCAGGTCCAACTCAGCCATCCTGAACTTCACCTGGCAGATAAAAAATGGAGGAAGATTTATTATGAGCTGCAGTTAAAGCAAAATTTTGTGATTCAGCTTCTTTCAGCTGAAAAAATTCGTAATGAATGGAAACAGATCTTCCTGCTTTGGGTGTGATTACAAAGACATCCACATCTTTTCTGGGTTTCAGTGTATGTACATTACAGATAAACTGTATTTCCAAGCTACAACTGGATTTCCAAGCCACAGGAGCATATATGTACATCCATACTGCAGTTATACACAATTTTGGAAGTCCTAATGAGTCCCCAGGGAGTATCTGCTACTGACTATGACCCTGCTGTATTAAGTGCTCAGATCCAAATAGATGCCTCAGCTCCAAAAATAGGCATTTCTTTCAGTGTCATAGCAGAGGTGATGAGTAAATAAAGGGGAAGAGATCTAATCATGTAGTTTACATGCTTTGGAACTGCTAGCACTTGAATTTGTACCACAGGACAGAAAAAAAAGCAGCTAAAGAGAAAGGCAGATCTTAATTGAAATATTCTGGATCCCTACCCACATGTGAAGGGCTGGGACATCCAACTATGAGACTCAGCAAAACCAGGAGTGGAGGATGGTTATCTTAAGGAATGCTTGGTAGCTTTTTCTGGCACTATCTGAGGAAGATTCTGGTTGATTATTCCCTCAAGACATACATGCTCACCCTTCAGCAGTGTTTCAAGTCAAAGTGCTGGAAAAAAAGTTTGCAAGAAAAAGACTTGAGCAGTGCAGAACCCAAATGAACTTGCTGTAAATTCCATGTAAATTCTATCTTCTGTCCCTAGGCTGACCACTTCAAATACATATAGTGGCATTCTTTCTTTCTCTGCCATGAGTGAGTTTTGAGCTACCATAAGTTGTTTTATGGACCAAATGGGCAGAATGGACTAGCTGTGACCTCTGTAGATTACAGACTGCATTTCACTATTTGCTGTTTTTAAGTTGGAATTTTAACTCTCCAGATGAGAATGCAGGCAGGTGCACTTGAGGGTGATTGTATGCTTGTGTGGATATTAGTATTTTATTTAACCTGGGTTTATTGGAAGAAGATAATATTTTGTAGCCCTACTAACCCATGCATAGGCAAGTGATACAGGTTCTCAAGTGAAATCCTATAGAGAGCAGGAAGAGATCTTTTATTGATGAATCCAACATCAGTCATACTTCTGTGCTAACTGTAAGTAAAGGGTCATTAGTGATTAATATGTCAGTCAGAATGTAGGGAATTAAAAAGATTCATAATGTGACTCAGGAGGACATTGAAGGGACTGAATGAGTTGCTGCCTTTGTTTCTCAGCTCTGGAGCCCAGGAAACAGGTTATCATCTATATCCTGGAGAGACCACAAAACCACCTCTTAAAGAAACTTTTGGAGGATTGAATTTACATGGGCACTACATTTTTTTAGTCTTAACACAATATAAATGCTATGTAAATGAATGTTACAGCTGCAATCCTATTAATAGAGGTAGGAGAAGAAAAGAGCCATACCTGTGTAGGAAGAACCACAGTATCTCTAGCAGCTAACTCCATCTAACTCCATCACTATTTTTAGTTGTGCAAAGTATTTCAGATAATATTTATTTTTTAATATTATTTCTAATATTTTCCATATGTATGTAATGTTTCCTTTTCGAGGAGGCCTTCCTCTGAATACTGGCTGGCAATGATTAACATATGCTTAATTAGTGTTTTACTTAGAGTCTCTGAATCCCAATGCCATGTAATGTTTCTTGAGCAGAAAGGGAGCTCTAGCTCAAATTCCAGCAGAGTGTTAAACTGAGGGGCAGGGAAGGGACAGCTTCAGAGGAGTTTGCTCAACAGCCCCCTCATACAACACGTGGGTGTGAGGAGACAGACCAGAGTGGGCAGCCCAGTCAGTGGGTGACACAGGGTGCCTACTGTCTGACTGCTGTCAGGGCCCTGTGATGGGAGAGGACAGATGTCATCCTTTCTCTGTGTTTGCACTGTCAGAAGGCATCCATCAGACCACGGTGAGTGTCACTCAAAATGCATTGCACACTCCCCACCTTTAATATTCTGCAGGTGCAGTCTACAATTAGGCATGAGATTGATTTGCCAGACAACAGTAGGAAGGAGCAGAGAGGACTCCAGATTTTTCTGGCTTCAGACCAAATTGTTTTTATCCCTGTAAGGAATGAACATTAAAACTAATCCAAAATGCTCTTGAATTTAGAGATGTGGGTGTTGAATTTTGAATTGAGATTCTAGCTTTCTTCACTCTAGGGCATTTAGATTCAGCATATTAGAGCAAAAGAGGATGAACTGTCAGTTCTCATCCTTTGAATATTGCACCAAGCTGGTAGGGCACATTGACACTCACTGAAAATATGTACTTTCCCTTCTTTCAACTGACAAGGTACAGAAAATGGCAATGTGTTTAGGAAGAAGACCTCATATTTGACCAAACTAAATGCCTTAAGAAATATTAGATCTGATTCTGTTTGTTTGGGGTTTTTTCCCCTTCATTTCCAGATCACACAGGAACAGTGAAAAATGGGACTCCCAAGAGAAGTTCTGGTCTGTGTAGCCTGAACCCTCCCTTCGCCTGAATGATAGCAAATGCTGCTGTGCCAGCTCCTGACACTCTTACATGAGCATAACACATGCTCCTATCTATATGTGCAGTGAGCTAATTCCCTGGGGCCAGAACCAGGGAGCAGCCCTGCCTTGCACCTATCATGGAGAAAGAGTGGCTGCAGGCACCAACTCAGGGCTAGGTAAGATATGTGTGTCTTACCTAAACTGGTGTTGGCTACTGCAGTCAATTCCCTCACTGTAGATGCAGGATGTACCTGAATGAACTCAAAATTTCTTGCTTCCTATGATTTCTGAAACCTATGCTAGCCAGAACAGAAGAAATCAAATTCCAGTAAAAATTATGTGGCATCCAAGGCAAGTGAACATATGTTCCATGGAACAAATTCCAATGATGATAATACAGTGAGCATCAAACTATGAAAGGTTTCCTCTCATGGCTATCCAGTAAGGCTACTGAATCAGGAGATTATTTCAGCAGGAGCTCAGCACAATTGTACCACATTAAAATGAAAGTGGCTTGTTCTGAAAATATGTAAAAAATACACAGATGACAGTAGGACTTCCATAAAACTGTGAGGATACCCGTCACCTTTGGTCAACCTTATGTTCTAAAAAGCATGCCAAATAAAGTTACATTAAGGTTGTAAAGCAAACAGTGAAGAGTTACAAAATGCCAGAATTAAGCTTTCTGTGTATCTCTCTGCATTTCAATGTGTACAGCCCTGGACTGTCCCCTTGTTTTGTATGAATTTTGGCAGTTTTACTGAGGATCATCCACAGTTTTTTCCAGAAGACTGTCTCATTTAGTGCCCTGGTTGAACAGCACTCAGTGATTGAGTGGCTCCTCAATATATTTGTTTCACCCTCACATTTCAGTGCATGCCCCACGGACACATTTATTTTATGCTACTCAAACCTTTCCATGTGACAAAATTATGGATGTCCTCAGGGAATTTTTTTCTGTGGTGTTACTCATTGCAAATTTTATTTGTGCAGTATGTTGTGGTGAGGGTGGTATTAGCTGAATTTTCGTATTGAAGAAAGGTAGACAGATTAATCTTGAAATGAGCCTGTAATTTGGGCAGCTAATTTGAGGCACCAAACACCATATATTTTGTAGAATATTTAGTGCAGAACTATTGGTAGACTATCTTAATCACAAGACCACTCTTTCTGTTACAGAAATCCTGTCTTCCTCAGCACAAGCCTTTCAGCCTCTGTTACAGATGCATTGAGGAACCTCACAGCAGAAACTTGAGCCATCCCAGCCATGGTTCACCTTGTGCAACTTTTATTCTGAGTGTCTGAGTCCACCCTGTGAGCTAACTGGGAAACTGGAGGATGATGGTAGGTTGTCATCTTTCTCATGATCAGACAATTCTAGAAGCAAAACATGAACATTACACAAAACTCGGCATGAAGTCCAAACTTTGAATGGTTTTGGAAGTTGATCTTAAATCTAGTTGATTTTCAGTATCCTTCAGTGAAGACAGAGCAGTGTGGGCTGCAGCATCATAAGCAAAGTGATGCAGAGATCATGGTTGCAACAGAGCCTCTCCAGTCTCCCTGTTGGGAACAGCTGGAGGGAAGCAGGTGCCATCAGGTGTCCAGCATAAAGCCTTGGCATGATCAGGAAGAAAACTAATGAAAAGTTGTTGTCACTCACTCATACTCCTACATCTTCCTACATCCTCTTGTTATTTTTTAGAATAACTGTAGATGCCTCATGGCAGCTGTCACATTAGCCCTTCACCAGACAAGGAGATGGGAAACTGTTATGGCTTTAACTGGTTGAAGGGTTATATTTCTCCTGGCAACTTTTAACCTCAAAGCAGTGAGCTTCTTTAGATCATGTCAGTTTATGTTCCTTAAAAATAAGCATAATGCAAGTTTCTACTAAGTCAACAGTTTTATTTAATCTGGTGTTTTTGTGCCTTTACCCCCTCCAAACTGGGTTACTCATCTTAATACTTAAAGCCTTGGACCCTTCCCACAGATTTTTCAATGCAGGTCTCATTGCCCAAACCTGCTGTCCCCTATGGACTCAGTGTCTCTTCTTCCTTGCCAAGCACTACCCCACAGCACTGCTCTTGCACACTCACAGCCTGGTTTCTTGATCAGTCCTTCTGTTTGATTTTCATCTCCTTCCATGAGCAATGCAAAGCAGCAGACGAGTGTAACTCAGCATCTCTACTCACCCTGTCAATGGTGGTGCTCCCTGTAGCAGCCAACAGAGAGCAGAAGGCAGTTGATGTGTCACCTCATTACCTGTTCTTAAATAATGAAATAATCTGCTAAATTTTTTTTATTATCTACCAGTGTGCTGGCTAAGTTACACAGTTCCTTCTGGTTATTTCTATATCTCTAACATCCAGCTCATCTAAAGCTAGTTTTCTGTTAAAGACAGGAACAATTGACAAGCTCTTGAAAAATATCCTAGTTCCCACCAAGAAATTCACAATCCTCTGCCAACGCAGCTAATAAAATTAGGGCTGTGAAAAGACAGATATATCAAAATTCAAGGAGCCAACTGCCTACCTGGACCTCTCTAAATAAAGGCCAGTGTATTTATATGACAACCTAATGAAATTTGTAATATTCAGAGCATTCACACTGCAAGAGGACTATTCTGTTTCTCATGAATCAATCAAATGGCAGACCAAATTGGCAAACAGAATTATCGAGGTGAGCTAAGACACTTCCAAATGTTCAGCTAAATGGGAGCATAATTTATAAATCAAAAAATGTAGAGCTTGTCTGCAAGCATTACATTCTTTGCATCTGTCTTTACATCTTTTAGAGAATGGTCTCTGCCTTTCAAACAAACAAAACCCAACCAAATAAAAAAAAGGAAAATATTTGTGGGAGTGAAAATATAAAGAAAAATAACTAGTTGGGTATGATAGTTTGCAATCTAATAACTGTTATTGTTCTGAAATGTTTCACAATTCTTACTCTATTTTAAAAGATTGAAAATATTTAAATTACAAAGGCTGCATCATAAATGTATAACAGTTTTGGAGCATCAAGACATTGATCCATTTTGTGCCATATCCACATCTCAGCCCAGGCATGATTCTGCAGAGGAATGTGTTCAAATCACTGTAAGCAACAATTGCAGAGTCATCAGGGATCTTTTTTCCCCAAATCTCCTCACAGTTATTAGATGATTTGTAGAGGTTCTCCATCTGTGACTGCTTATCTCTCTTAATATTCTGATAAACTCCCAGATACAATGAAAACTAGTGGAAATGCAAATATCACACATTAAAAATAAACAAGAATCAAGAGCTTAAATTTTACTTTTCCTTTCTTTATCTCCTTTCATCCCTGGCTTTTGATTTTCACTGGATAGTTAAGCTATATTAGCTCCTTGTGTTTCATTCCATCCATAAAGTCAAAGAAAATAACTTCCAAGTAAAATCATGGTGAAAATGTTAGGCTAGAAATGTTCTTTATCATATGTTCTAATTTTTTACATGGTGGAAATCAGATAATCTGAGCCAACAGTCTCTGTGAAGGAGTTGTTTTGGAGTAGGATTGTCAATACTAAGAGATATGAGTTTGATTTAGAGACTAAAGGTTATTATGCTCTCCTCATAATCAGGTTAATCACCACCATTATTAGATATTTGCACATAATTTCCATTCTGAATACTTTTAGTTTAAATTTCCAGCCATTCAATATTGGCTTGACCTTTTTTCCCCCAGGATAAATATTCCACAAACATTTTGAGGAAGTGAATTTTCTTTTGATTATTTAATGGAAAACAGTTTTGGATACCTTCTATAATTCTTTCTTATTCTGACAGCTGCTCTAAAGCTGAATAATAAAAAAGATCATTCTACTGCTGGCACAGCAGGCATTAGGCAAAATCCTTTAGGGAAGAAATCCAGGATTTTAAGACAGCCAATGATGCACTGGGATAGAAACTATCTGCCTGTAACACTGCTGCAGGATGTGTACACAAGAATCCGCTCCTCACTGGACACCAGGATGAAAAATCTGAGAATAAATAGAAATGCAAATGCAGTTGACAACATTCAGGAGGACAAAACAGCCTGGAGAGGCTAAGCATGAGATCTGCCACGTATCTTCAGTACTACTGCAGAGCATTCCCCAAAGGGACAGATGGTAGGAAATTCTGCAGTCATATCTGGTTAACCTGAATCCATTTATAAAATCACTATTACATATCCTTTTAAACTGGTTGCCACCTTTTCAATGTTTATCATCTTTGAGAGCATGCTCAGATAAATTGAGAAATCTGACCTGTACTATCTCTATCTGACTCTTTCCCAGGAAAAGAATATATTTCAAATGTCTATTTAGTCCCACTCCACAGACATCATGGTTTCTTTTGTTCCTTACCAAAAGATGTAAATGAGGAAAAGAAATTTTTAGAATACGTATCTAAAATTATTCTAAGTTAAATTTATTTTAAAAGGTGTTTTCTTCATTAGGAAACTTTCAATTTTGTGTATTTTAAGAGGATAAACCTCAAATATATTTAAAGGCAGAATATTTAATTTCATAACTGAAATGGCTGGATGAATGACAGATGCTTCCAGCTTATGGACTTTTAGGAAGAATCCTTTTGGCCAGGTGCCTGGCCCTCCAGTGATCTCCTTCTCTTTTTTTTTTTTTTTTTTTTTTTTTTTTTTTTTTTTTTTTTTGTGGAAGTTTTGTCTTACTGTCCTAAGTCACATATCACGTCATTTCAGCCTTTTTAGTAGATGGTGACATTTTTGCTTGATGCAGCAGGAGAATGGCTCTCCACATGATTTTTCAAGTCAGCTGAGTGTCACAGCTCTGCATCATGGGAGCACTTGAAACTGAGGATTTACACTGCTCACGATGATTCTTAAATCAGCCTGAGGTTTTGGGGGATGAAGACCCACTTATGTCGTTCAGAAAAGATAGCTTTTACCTGTTTTTGATACCTGAATTTCTATGGTTGGAGAGTTTTCCTGTGCCTGGTGAATCATAGTTGTATATACAGAAAACTGAATCAGCGCTGTGACCTTACTCACTAGTCATAAGTATTGCATGAATATAATGATTTATCTCATGTTTGTAGTGCAGATTATTGAAAAAAACCAAAATCCAATTGAAATATGATTCACATAACAGAATTTGATTAAAAGAGCTCTGATCCCAAGACCTGTGTTTCCATCAGAGGAGGATGATGCAGCTGATTACATCAGTTCTTTTGGTCCTATACCTGCAAAAGGCCTCCAGTGTCAGTCATAGCACTGTGAGTGGCAGTACCTCAGGATGTCCAAAATGCACCATGCAGTGCTCTGGGCACTCCTGGATGAGGTAACCAGGGGTTTGCTCTTTCTCACAGTATTTCTTTGTGTTGAGAAGTCTTAATATGACAATATTCTGAGAGAGCCCTGGAAGCAGAAAACAACCTGATCTCTCTCTGACATCACCTGAAACTCTTGACTTTATACAAATGTGTAATATGAAGGAACCAGCTTCAACACGAGGGGCAAAACAGTTGTGCCTGCAGTGACAGCCTGGACACAGAGAAATTTTGTGGGAAAGTGGAAATGGGTTCCCTCATCCTCATAGTTGATGGATCAGTGTTGTGACTGAGTCCACTGCTTTGTCTTCCCCACCCAAGCTGGCTCTCCAAGTGTTGTCAGCTTCCCTGTGGGCTTGGAGCCATGTCTGAGCAGGATGAAGGAAAGGCCACAAGCTCTGCCAGCTCTGAGGGAGTTTGTGTCATCATCTTGGTAAGAATTGAGGAACTTAATTTAAAAATCAGATGTCTACATATTTCAGGCATTGACAGAGTCAGACAGCAGCTGAGCAGAGGTTTCAGGGATCTATATTTGGACTGCAGTCCAGAGAGGCGGTGTGGTAGGATATCAGCATGACAAATGTGACAGGCTTGTAAAAATCTTCACCTTCTCTTCAGAAAGATTGTTAACAGGGTTTGCAATTAAGGGGACTGCAGATGTGAGATCCATTCCATGCCTTCGGTCATCTCACTCCCATACTGGTCCCTGAGGAAAATCCAGGTGCTCTGTGCTTCACTAATTTTTCCTTCAGATGCCATCCTTTCCTCGACGATGCCAGAAAAGCTCTTCCCCATTCCTATTTCCTTCCCTGAGCCAACAGGCACTTTAAATATACAGGTACAGCTGAAACTTTCATTTAGATTCCTGACGACTGGCACCACAGTTATTATATCCCCAGACTGACAGTTCCTGCTGATTGGTGCCACTCAATTCAGAAAGCAATATTGCTTTGATATATCAACCTGGCAACTGCCTGCAGGAAGCTATTCTAGTCCTTCTCTCTGAATTTCATTCTGAGAAATATACTCCTTTCAACAGGATTTTAAAGGGGAAAAAAGGCAGAACATTTAAGAGAGGGGATGGGAAGCTCAGTATGCCCCCCATAGCCTTAAACAAGAGCACCTTTTTTTCTTATTGAGGAGGTAGTAACTCTACAGGAGACAAAGACTGTATGAAGACCTTTATTCCAGAATTTTACACACTTGAAAAACCCAAGTCTTATTCACAGAAAAAGGAAAGGGTTTTTAAAAATTTACCACTGACCTATATGTCCTTTATGAAGAATATGACATGTTGGTGTTTTAAGAATGTGTTGTTTGATGTTTCAGTTCAGGCTTTGTTGTGGAGCTCAAAGGTCAAGTAGTCAAGATGTTAATGGAGCAAACACAGTCGGTAGAGCTGTGCTCAGTAGCACTTCAGCTGGGAAGATTAGGAGAGAGTTCCCTGGGATACTGACAGTACTCAGCCAAGTTAGGGGACAGTCCACTCACCCAGTGTAGGACTTAGTGAAAAGTAAAGACAAAAAGATAACGGGTAAGTGTTTAACTAATACAACAGGAATACAAAATATCAGGCAAATTAATTTTATTTAAACTGTGAAGAAGGAAGGAAATCTGTAGTTACAGAACCAGAACAGATTTAGATCAAAGTCACTCTAAATTCCTATATATATTACCAGTGATGACCTGGTACAAGACTAATCATATTCTCTTGCTCCTGCTTTCAGAGTGCTTTCTATTTTCTTCTGAAAAATGGCATCAAACAACCAGATTTTCCTGGACTTATTTTTAACATGGTGGTCTCAGGGCAGAAATTTTCCCTCTGTCCCATGGTATAAGAAATAGCTGAGCTGAGCTACCTGTGCAGGCAGATGGAGCTGGCCTGACTGAGTACTCTGACATGCACACAAAGACAGTCTTCAGGGTCCATCCCTTAGGTCTTCTGCAGTTCCTCCTCTTATTTTCTTTTAATGCTTAAAAGTTACCCTTCAGTTCCTGGGGAAGAATTGCCTAGTCAATACTTATTTCTAATAATATTTTTACTGTTCCTCAGTAACTTCTTTTCATAGAGGTAGTTTATTCTGACAATAGCGATGTGAGCCAGAGCCTGTGGTTCAACCTGAAAGCTCTGGGACCAGGCTTAGGTCTGTGCTGTGAAGTGTTTTGCTAAAATTGCCTATAGCAAGAGCCCAAGGAATTTCCAGAAATGCAGGTGTCTGTTTATGATTTCTTTATCTTCTCTGACTGTGATTGCATTCCCTTTAGCTATTGTGTGTATCATTCTTTCATTTAGAGTTATTTTCTTAAGTGTATCTGGAGGGCAGTGGAAGGTTCCTAGTGAAGCAGTATTGCATGCTTCAGTAATGCTGTATGAGAATATTCACTCAATGGTTTATGTAAGAAGGAAGCAGATGTTCTTGACATGTCAGAAATGTAAGAACACTTTATCTTGGTGAACTGTTTCTATCAGTTCCTGCAGATATTTTTTACCTGTGCACATCTCCAAAGAAAGAAAGTATTTAGAAGTAATAGACAATTCCTAAGCTCTCAAAGGTGTGGCTGCTGTTGCATTAATTAAATGCCTATTTAGAAAAATCCATTATTTAGAGATGGCTGTATCTATACTAGTTACAGTGATTTAAAGGCCAGTTATTCAGCCACTTTCTCCAAAGATTTGAACTGATTTCCTTGTAATAACAATGCCACAATTTCTTTATCTTCTGCTATCACCCTTTGCTAGGATGTAATATCTGACATTTTTTCTGTCTGTGTGCATAGACCCAGAAGAGCAATTAGGTCTTCTGCTTCAGCACACCTAAGAAAGGTGATACCTTGATGTAAAGGAATATTTTTTATCTTTCTTTCAAAGCTACTTTTGTCTGCATGAAACTCTATTTCTGAATTACTTATTGCCAAGAAATTAGAATATGAGGTAACTGCATCTGCACACCCTCATATTTACACGTATGAAAGTGAGAAAAATAGAAAAAAATGATCTGTTGCCATGGACCATTAAGGCAGCTGCATATAACATTAAATAATATTAATAAAATATTGAATTTTCAATGTTTGTGCTGGAGCTGGAAGAACAAGCAAAATGTTTCTCTGCAATTAGCAGGTAAGTTGATTACTGGACCAGACTACCATCCAAGAGAAGCACTGGTGAATCAGTGGGTTGTGGTCAGGCTGCTGGCAACATCCTGCAGTCACCCAGTTTGCTCAGCTGTGCACAGACACTGAAAGGAGCAGCACTGGCTCCTTGCCTTCACTCCCCCCACGCTGGTTTTGCATTAATTGATCTCTAATGAAGAGACACCCTCCTTTGATGAAATCACTCCCCTGACCACACAATGAGACACCTGGGCTCGCACAGGGAAATGCATCTCAACCCCCTCCTTATGAACCAGTGAAAGGAATATTGCAATGAAGCTACTGCCTCCTTCCTAAGCATTCAGCCAAGTACAATTTGCATTTTAAAAATGCTCATTCAGAAGAGCAGAAAACTCCCTCCTACCACAGGACAATATTTTGGATGGCATCAAGAATAATTTAAAGAGTCCTTTGTGTGAAGAAGAAAAATTTTGCGACTATTCTTATAATTGGATTATCTTTCTTACTTGAAAAACAAAAAGTGTTCCCAATGAAAACAAAAGGATGACAAGGCAGAAGGTTTCTGGAAAATGTATCTATTTCTGATGCTGACTCCCTTTTACCCCCTCTTTGCTGTGGAAATACAGCACCTGGTCAGATGGGCTGCTCATACAGCTCCCAAGTCCTTCTTGTCTGGCCATTTATCTAAACATGTCAGTCATGGGCCACAGCAAAGTGGACTTTGCAAACTACAAGCTTGTGAGAAATTGCAAGTGAGACTTGCAAACTACAGGCTTGTTTTGGTGTAAAATAAAGAGGATTTTTTTTTTTTTAATGGAAAAAGCTGAAAGTGGAAATCACCCATTGGGTGTGACAGGATCCATGTATTTCTCTCTTAAGTACTCATGGAGATTTCACAGAAGCAGACCAAGGTGATGAGGCTGCCAATCTCTTTCCTTCCAGCTAGTTACTGAGGTGTCTCCCAAACATGAGTAAGCTTCATGGAGTTCACAGTGGAACTGCAGATGATGAGAAATCCATGAAGGTTTAACTGGAGTTCAGTATTCCATGCACTCCTGCATTCTCCATTAATGACCTTTCCACCCATAAAGGTTGACATTTGGTTTGATATTTTTAACCAATAAATATATATATTGATAGATAGTATCCTTTTCTTCATTTCCCCCCTCAGCACATTTAATGAAAAAGTATCAACATATTGAGCCTAACTCCTATTGAGGGAGGTTTTTTTGAGAGGAAAAGGTTACGACATCCCAAGGAATTCTCAGAGAATGTGAAACACTTCACAATATGAATCAACCTCTGATTTATAGAGTGTGCAATATGAGCCATATCTGGATGCAAGATGTCATTGTAGATGTCAGTGAAAGAGGAGAAGAATGAACAAAACGTGGAGAGGGAAAGCTGCAGAACTAAATGCAAGCCTTTTGTCTGTGGACCTTAAAGCACTGATTTCGCAAAAATGATAACATTCTACTGAGAAGGACAAAATGGATGTGAGATTTTGACAGACTGGTTTTGTGCAACCTGGGATGCAGTCACTTGTGAAATGTCTTCAACACTGACTCAGAGGAGCTGGTACCACAGACCTGCTGAATAAATGCTCCGCCTGTGTGTCTCGCACAGCAACAAAGAGAGGTGACAGGGTTACTAAGGATGCGTCAGACCACTGAATTCTCTGTAAGTGCTCTCAGGACAGCACAGCCAATTTATAAATTCTCAATATTTTCTGCCTAATAGTTTTATAGCTAGGGTACCTTCACAGATTCCACTCACAGCTATTTGAAAACTTCATCGGTAATGAGAAATATTATTTTAGTTCTGTATTCTTTTGCATTTGTAGAAAGGCTGCACTGTTGGCAAGATTTTCTCAGTTTGCTGTTGTTTTCCTAGAGCTACTCTGTACATTTTCAAATGAAGTATTTCTTCATAATAAGATATGTCAAACTTCATTTTGCAGTGAATCAAAGAGATTGTGCCTGGGGAGAACTTTAGAAACTGAAGCGTGCCTAGAATTAAAACCTGAGGCAGTTTGTCCTAAATCTCAGATTAAATGGCAAAGATTCCCAGCAGATGATAAAGGATATGCTCTGTAGAAAATGGTCCAGGATAATTAATAACATTTGATTACTTATTTGCTTTGCTACATTTCAGTGTTCTGAGTTGAGAAAGTTCTGTTGACCTGCTGCACCCATGCTTATGCTCACTTGAGAATGTGTAGTTCTGGCACCTATCAGAGGCACTACCTGAGCCCAAGACAGGGTCTGATTTCTTACACTTAAAAGCCTCAGGGCCTGATTTATATACCCTTGAAAGCTTCACAGATGCTAGGGGCAGTTGTGTTAGTGCTACAAAAGGTGGCAGTCTGTCTCTGAGTTGTAAGAGAAAGCATGCTTCAAAGTTGAGGGGACCAGGGAGGTGATGAACAGTACATAAATCTAAATATTTCAAAGTCTAAACACTCAATAACTGTTCCACTACAGTACTTAAAATGAGTGAAATACTTACAACCAGTTCCTGCCTGAAAGTGGACCCATGAAAACAAACTTGTCTGGATTGAGTTAAAACTTTGGTACACTGTAAACCTTGGTTTATTCCTCCTTCTGCGTCACAGGATGCATATTTGGGTTGTTTTCATGAATTCTAGCAAAAGTCTGCATAAATGAATTTTTTCTGAAGTGGAGTCCGCTTATCTGCTTCTCTCTTTTCATCAGCATGTTGGAAAGAAAACGAAAGAAAACAAGTAACACATCCAGGGTGTTATAAACCATTGACCTATATTTGAAAATAAAAAAACCCAACCAACCAAAGAAATCAAGTTTATGCAGTGGTTTATTTTTTGAGTACTCAGATTAAAAATTAAAATCTAGGGAAAATGACCTACATTTGCCTTATGAAGATTGTCCCTATCAGATGTTTCAAGACTGGTACTGATAAATAAAGGCATTCAAAATCAACACTCACTTTGAACAATTTAACTGCCCTAGATATAGAACAATCTCAAATTTTGTCTCTCTGTGTACAAAAGTATATAGGCATATATTTATATCAGCTGGTTTCATGTTAGTGAAAGTATTTTTTTCAGACTCTGTATGGATGATTCTGAATGCATATTTGATACCAATTCCTCTACTGAAATTGTGAAAATGTAATCACATTAAGAGAAAAAATCCACAAGTATATTTTAAGATTTTTACCATAAATGTAAAAACTGTGATGTCATAGGAAAAGGAAGTCTCATCACTGAAATTTCAGTCTTTTAGAGGTGAAAAGTAGATGTCTGTAATGATTTGCTATTTTACAGACATGAATAGGAAAGAAGCTTCCATCCACTGTATTTTATCACTCAAACATATTTAGAACATGTTTTCTATTATCATTACCCAGCCACAATTTCAAAGTGTGTTCCCTTCCCATCTCTTCCTATCTAATACTACTAAAATTGCACTGTATTGAAAATTTTAAATCTTTGCTTTTACATCTGCCTTCTGTACTAGAATCTATCAGTCTTAGGGTATTTAAAAAATAGCAGAGAGGAAAAACTAGTAAGTTACACCCAAGAAAGGGTCAGCTCCCTATCTCCATTCTTTTTGCAGCAAGATGCTTCCTTTTTTCATATTTATAGAAAACTTGTCTTTGTAGCAAAGATTTCCCTTATCTCAGCTTTTCTTGTGTTTTATCTCAGGCTAGCCAGCATTCATTATATTTCTGTCCACAGCATCAGATCCTTTAAAATAAAACAGATTTTGCAAATATTCTGACTATTTTGATGCTTTACATGACTTTATAAAATATTTTTAATATTTTAAATATTTTAAATATTAGGATAACACAAGGGCAGAAAAACTGTTTATATAGAGAAAAAAGTCTATGAAGAAATGTTTTCTTTGAAAAATACTTCCGCATTAAAGTGTCATTGCAGAAATAGAACAATTTCATAAAAACATTAACCTTGTAGTGCAATAAAAATTAGCAAATGCCATAGCAAAATGTACCTGACCAAATATGTGAGATATTTCAAATACAAAGGAGGTCTGTAATCTGTTTGTTTTGTTAAACTTAGAGCACAGAGTCAAAAACATCCACTTCTGCATTCTCTTGCTTCCTTTTTTTATTTCTTTCAAAGGGAGCATCAGTGCATATGAACAAAACAGTTCCACTCGGTAGGGCACATAGCTCAGAGCATTCTGTCCCATTTTCAGTGACCTGGAAAGCAGAAAGGCTGTTGTGCTGGAAAAAGGGGGAAAAAAATTAAAAAAGATAAATAAAGACAAAAGAGGAAAAAAGGAGAGAGAGAGAAAAACTCAACTCACCAATTTAGCTGTATACAAATAGTACCTTCATCATCAACATAAATTTGAAACCTATCAGTTTCCTTGGAGAAAGTGATTATCAAGGAAATGAAAGCATGGTGCTCTGTCTCACCATGGTTTCATTTGGGAAATGTTGAGAAACAACAGCGATAATGAATTTGAAAGCAACATCTGTGTTACTGTCATAACAAAATAGCAATAAATAAAATACAAAAAAGCCAGACATGGAAGAAAACAATGGGACAAAGCCTCTCATTGGAGAACCCTTATCACATAGGACACCACTGACTGAAGTACTGCTTCATGTTATTTTTCTCGAAGTGTATCACACAAAATAATGAGACATTATTCTGGTTATACAAAATCAATTGGAATAAATTCCAGAATGATCACACAGTGATGACAGTTCCACACATCCACACCAAAAAAAGGAAGACAATAGGGCTTGTTTCCACTGCTGTATATTCAACCTTTTCCATAGTCACCCTGTCACTAAAGAATACATGTTGCTTCTTCCCCTTTTATCCTGTAGAATGACCAGGTCACTCAGAATTCAGTCCTCAGGGAAGATGCAGGCATGAGACAAGGCATCATTTTGGGGGTTTTCATGGGATAAATGGGAAGGGAATGTGAGCAGCAGCAAAGTTGGGTGAGGTAGAGAGAACAGTCCAGAGAAAGATCACTGACCAGGTATTGTATGGATATGATAAAAGGTTTTCTGACACCAGTAGCGTTTCACATAAAGTTTTCTCAGGCACAGAAGGTGACAGGCAAAATTTAAGGGTTAGGGGACTAGTGAATGATTCCTGAGGAACTAGAAGCTGTGCAAAAGTGATTAGCCAAAAAGAAGAGAAAGAGATTTTTCTATACTAAAAGATCTCTCTGACTAAGGGTCATGATGATTATTTGTTACTGTCTGTTTTTAATGAGTTGGTGGCCAGTGGAAAATTCTCAAGCACTGACAGCACAAGTTTGACTCATGTTGTTCTGTAGTGGAATATGTGCAAATGAAGAGGTAAATTTCCAATAAGGTGAGACTTTCCTTTTTGGTAATACTTTGCAAAATTTACATCTGAAGTTCATTTACACATAAATTTAAATACTGCTACTTCTAGCTTCCAGATGGCTAAAAGGTTAAAAGGTTTCCATTTACATGGAAAAAGATGTGCAAGCTGAGCACACATCCCAAAACATATAGCACATTTTTCCTTGCAAATTGGGAAAGATGGTCTCGGTCTGTCTAAAATATCAAGTGGTGACTGACACCTTCACTGTAAGTTATTCTTGATATTATAAATCCAAATATTTGTAGAAATCCTTTTCCATGTTGTTTCGTGTTACAGTCAATGCTTAGGTATTATGGTGCAGAGTGGTTGGCACCGGGTTCCTGTACCTTCCCTCTCAGGTCTAATCATACATAGCAGAACTGGCCACTCTTGCTAAAATTATTGACATCAGAAGGAGGTGAAAAAGAACAGTATGATAGAAGCATCAGAAGAAACAGTACAATACAATAAAGCTTAGAAGGACTATGGTTTTTTGTTAAGTGTAAATTTACAATTGGTCATATTTGTTTTTAAAACTGATGAAATATATAACAGCATGATATTTTCTTTTAAATTCCTCTCATAGAGGTTATTCTGAAATAGGATGAACTTTAAATTTGTTAGCAAAAATTCATGCTGTTAAAGTGGAAAAAAAGTGACAGTTCTATAACAATAACATTCCAAAATAAAACTAGCTTTAAGTATGAAAACCAACAGAGTCATACTAAGAAAAATAAATCACTATCTCTCTCATTCATTTTGACTGTCTCATTCAGAAGAGCCTTGTAAAAACCTAAGACTCAAACGTATCAAGTTGCTTCTCAAAAAAGTGAAAAGCAGTGTGATGTGGTTTTAAAATCATGTGAAAATCAGATACATTGGGAGAAAATGATGCTGGAATGGTGACATCTAGTATATAAAAAGTCTATCCAAAATAACACCAGTCAGTCCTTAGGAATATTTTACTGCAATACTGTGATGTGCTTATGGGGAAAAAAAAAAGGGAAGAGGTAGAATAAAACTTACTTTAATATGGTGATTTGAGGAATGAAGAAGTGGAATCAGAGAAGTGCAATTTCTGATTAGCATATTATGTAAAAATGAATCTATGAAAAAGAACTCTTCTAAGTGGCTAGAATCTGTACAAAAATCACATAATTATAGCAACAAAACTGAACCCAAATACATAAATCTCAAGCTAGTAGCCAACCTCCTTCACCCTACTCCCTTGTAAGTTTTTAGTTGCAAAAAAAAGTAGCCAGGAAAGAAAAGGCTACTAAAAAAAAAAGCACAGACAGAAAGAAGAAAGAACAGAAGTGGCAGCATTTCAATGCAGGCATTCATACTCAAAATTTGGTACAAAGTTGATAAGACATGCTGCCAAAAGTCATTATACTCAACATCACATGTCCTACTCTGGTCTCCACAGTTTTGAGCATTTGATCACAACCAAGATTTTCCAGATTTTCAACAGGAGAACACTTTAGTGAGTTTGGATGCAAACTGGTGGATCTTTCTTAGAAAGGAATCAGTGAGGACAAAGCTTGTGTGACATGTCTCCACTTGATACAATGCTCGTAATAAGGAATAAAAAACTCTGCCAGGTGCAATTGCAAAGGCATGATCCACAGTTTCGTAGAATCATAGAATAGTTTGGGTTGGAAGGGACCTTAAAGATCACGAGTTCCAACCAGCCTGCCATGGGCTGGGGTACTAACCACTGGACCAGTTTGCTCAAGTCAACATGTATTTTTGCTCTGCAACCCTAATAGACCAACATGTGTGAACAAAAGGTGCCAACATAGCATTAGAAGATGCTAGGCAGAGATATCTATGCACTGAAAGCCATTAATAACGCTAGAATTATACCTTCCAATCTTCCTCATCTGTTTCCTTAGTATTATTTATTTGTAACTTATTCTCAAGGAGTTATGGTTGTTCTTTCTTTGTTGCTTGTCCTGGATTTTAGCCAAAGTCAAAACTTAAAAGCAGGATTGGCCCTGAAATGAAGACTTGTGAGTCATTCCTTGTACAATAGAAATTCAGGCTGAAAAGGCTTATACAAAACATTTACATAATGCTTTTCTTAGGAAAAAAAAATCAGAATACACAAGAGTCCTGTTTAAAAATTCTAGACACAAAAGCAGATGTCGATGTCAGTGTAGGTTGCATTCAATAAAACCCATTTTCTTTGTTGAAGCATCAAAAAATGCCACTCAAAATTTGCTGGTATTTTTATTCCTCAAGTAACTAATGCTGTAGATCAGGCTCGTCTCTCCAGTATAACCACAGTTATGCCTTACTCCCAAATACTGAACACAGCACAAGCTCTATAAAACATATATGTTTTATATAAATATAAATATAAATATATGTTTATATATATATATATATATAAAAATGTTTTTCTTAAAGTCCATGATTTAGCTTTAACTTCACAGGCACGAGTAAAAGTTCTGACTGAAAGCAGAGGAATAGGACCACCTTTTGAAAATATGCTGGCGATTTTTTGCTTTAATTGAGTCAAATATTCTGAAGTTCAGATGACATGAATCAAAGGACTTATTCTGAGTAAAAATTGCATGATTTAGAAACTAGCAGAGAATTTGACAGAAACATTTCAACAGAGGATTTAAACTTTTAGCTACTTTGAGAGTGATGATGAATAAGAAAGGGGTGAAGGGAAGGAAGAAGGAAAGAGACTCCTGGAGATTTGGTAAGTGGTCTGAATTTTAAAGCACTTAGTTACTGTCACTTTAAAAAGAAAGGCCTCCTCTTCAGTGCTTTCACTTGAGTTAGAGAAGATTTACTCAGCCACAGTCTTCTCCTGATGAAGGAAATTCAAAACTATTTCAACTGCCCAAGCTCCAGAGCAGAGTAAGGTAAAAAACAGAACTATGATGCTTCAGACTTTCTGTTGCTTTCAGAAAGCTTTCTTTTAACTGAATTTGACACTACACTTGGAATCTGAGACACCTAGAATAGAAGCCATCTGAGAGCTACTTATATTTTTCTGAGCCTGTGGACTAAATTAAACTGGTCCAACAAGTCACAAATTACTGTATCTTTTGTCCCAGCTACTAGCAACAGCAGGTGCAATCAATAAATCCTTGTTCAGGTCAAAAAATGATGTAGAGACATTGTTTAGAATGATATTCTTTCAACAGCAAGAACTAATCCAGCACAGAAAATAAGAGCACAACCACACTGAAAGGACTGTACCACTCCAGCGTCCTAAATTCACAATAAAGAAATGCCAACTGTGTTGTTATGTCTCTCTTTTTTGAGCATCCTCTACAAAATCATACAACCTTTCCAAACACATGCACAGGCTTGACATGCCAACCAGCAGAAAATATGCTGTACTCACAGACAACTTACAGATACTTACTCAGAGACCTAAATGTGTCAAGAGATTGAGCACAAAGACTTCCCAAGCCAGGTTGAAGAGGTGTGTGTCTAAAGCCATCACTCTCTTCTCAGTCATGCATAATGTCTGTGCAGCTCTGAAACACATACCTCTGCTGATCTTGAAACCACTGCAAGCACACAGGCTACTATCACTATTTTGCTTAAAAATAAATTTTAAAAAATGTGCAGAAACAAACAATTTGGGAAAATGGACAGAAGAAGAGATACTGTTATGTTCCATCACTTATAATTCAATCTACAGAAATGTGAAACATATCTTTTATGATGATTTTAGGCTACATAATAATAGGTATAAGTAGCTACTTAGAAGTCACAGAATGAAATCAGTGAATTCAATGGTTGATTTGGTAATTATCTGGCCGTTATTTGGTCATATCTGTATTACAATTTTTTTTTTCCCAGTATGAACAAGACCATGCTTCTGATTCATAGAATTGTTGAGGTTGGAGGGCATGTTTTGAGACCCTACTCATGGTCAAGAACAGAAGCTTCTTTTCTAGACTCTGGTACCTGAGTGCACAGAACTCGGCAGTAGGTCATCATTTACCTGGTTGTGATACTTTGCAGAATTACAGAATCTGTCCAAAACGGCCCTGAAAAAAAAAAAAAAAAAAAAAAAAAAAAAAAAAAAAAAAAAAAGGAAAAAAAAAAAAAAAAAAAAAAAAAAAAAAAAAAAAAAAAAANCACTGAAAAAAAAAAAAAAAAAAGAAAAAAAAGAAAAGAAAAAAAAAGGCAATACACTTAATGAAGCAAGTATTTCCACAAGGAGCTTGAGACATCGATGGCCTCTTGCTTATCAGTGTCTCAGTTAATGTTCATACCTGTATTTCACTGAAGCTTTGTTCTGATGATTGGTCTGTCATAATGGACTCTAACTGGATTCATGGTGATTGCAGCTTTTCCTTGACCACCTTTCACACCTTTCAAAATATCTACTAGAAAAGAAAAGTGTCTTTTTCTTCTTTAACTTAAGATGCATCTAAATTTCTACAAGGGAAATTGCAGATATTTTATGCATTGTTAACAACAGAGGTTTTAGTTTTAAAATCCATGTTGACTCCCAGAGTTTTTTTGATTAGCAAAAGTAAAAATTGGGACTTATATAATATCTTCTATCTAGTTATATCCATATCACTTATTAAGAGCAGTTCTCTAAAAACTACTGTAGCCCCTAAGCACTTTTCTCTGGTTTATGAATAAGAAAAATTGACCTAGCTAAAGGACTGAAACAGGGCTCAAAACAGCACCTGTATTTTGCAATAACAGCAGGGCCAGCCACTTCAGTGAGGGCCAGCTCACCTTATGTGATGTAAAAGATGAGTTAACTACAGTCCTTTCTATACAGTGGGACAGGTCACCAAACCATTAGCATCTGCAAAGCAATAAGGAAATCCACATCAGCCAACATGGCTTTTCCAACAACAAATCACATCTAGCAAATCTAATTTCCTTCCACAGCAGGATGGCAGTTTATGCAGATAGAAAAACATTCTGTCTCATGAAATTCTCATAAACTAGTAATGTAATGTCAGTCTAACTGATAATGGAACATAAAACTGCCCAAGGACTGCAATTATCAATAGTTCACTGTTAAGATGGAAGAATGTGTGAGAAAGAATTTTTCATTAGTCAATTCTATAGTTTCCATCAAACATTTTCGTTAAATAATTGAATGATAGATCAGTGAGTTTACTCATTAAGTTTGCTGCTGATACCATACTGGGAGAGACAGCCAGTATGTTGGAGAATTTAAGCTACATTCAAAATAGGCCTGTTAACTTTGAGGAATGGAATAGATAAAAACATTAAATACTGAGCAGACCCATAGGAAGCACTACTGTTGAGCAGGAATATTCAAATGCATACATAATATTTAGAAAAGAAACATCTGGGGACCACAAGGCTGCAATGTCATACTACTGTGAAATAGTGACCAACATGAGTAAACGTAGAAAGGGAGTATGGCCTCCAAAATACACGTAATCATCTCACTGTTTATCAGTGCATTGAATAATAAAACTATTCCTCAATGAAGTATTGTCTTGGTTTTGGCCAGGAAAGAGCAAACTTTTTTACAGAACCCATAAGGGGGTGAAGCTTGAAGCTCTGTGGGCGTGTGTAAGTTGTTAATTAATACCACCTATATCCTCACAGGGACTCTTGCTTTTGGGAAGGAGTGGTGTGGCTTAGGGCTGTGGGCAAAGTGTGGTAGGTGGAGGGTCTGTCTGCCATTGTTTTTCATTGTCCCGGGCTTGGTGATCATTTTTGCATGTAAATTGCTCTCTCTTTGTACATTTTTGGTATTTATGTTGCTGCTGTTACTGCTTTCTTATCTCATTGCTATTTCCAGCTTACCTCAATCTGTGGTCCTTGCCTTTTGTATCTCCCACCATAAGGGGCACGGGTGCATCTTGTATTTTGGGTTTTCTGATGGGGAAATACTGTATTGGGGGGAATAACATTCCTAAATCACAAATATAATATTCAGTATGGAATACCATCATCAGTAAAAAATGTGGGCCAACTTCCTAGGCTAAAGGAAAAGAATGAAAGTTTTCAGAGGACAAATAAATATTCTCCAAGGAAAGGGTTAGAGAGAAGTGCAGTTGGTTAGTCTGGAGAAGAGAAGGTGGAGGAAATGTGTGTCATCATTCTTGGCATTTGTATTTTTCTGCCTGCTGCAAGGAGAACACAAACAACCAACTTTGCAAGTTCATGGCAAGCAGGACAAACTGTGGGCTTAAACTGAAGCATGGGGAGTTTAGTGTGCTTTACTGCCTCTTCAGGAACCTCCCAGTAATAACATGGAAATTAAGCAAAATCAGTAGTTTTGGGAAAGAATAACATAGAAAATAATATTTTCATATCCTTTATATGTGTAAATGTAAGAAATACAATAATTAAGATGCATAAAAGGAAAAATACTTTGCGTAGCAATATTATTTTACTCATCAGGAAGAACAGGGAAAATAATAGGTAGCAGATGTTATTAGGCTAAGATCTTTTATTTAGTTGATATCCAACATTTTTGTGTGTGTTTAAGGGGGTTTTCACATCCTTAATAACCTACAGTGTTTAATTAATATAAACACTTCTATTCAGAAGATATTTTAGTACTAATTAAATGATTATGGTGGAAGAAATTGAGCATCACCAAATGAGCATCTTCAGTGCTCACCGAATATTTCAAATGTGCTTTCCCTAGTTGCTGTGATTGACCTGAAAGAAAAATGGAGATACCTCAAGCAGGGAGATAATGGATTTTCTTTGAAATAAAAGAATTCTTGCACTGTTTTTTAGACTCTCCATTTAGTTTTAAAATATAGTTACTTCATAGTTTATTACTTTCAGTATTTCTTGCATACGTGAAGAGAACTTGGGTTTTTTTCCTAAAGTTTTGAGCCAGTTCTTTACAAGCAGATGGAAGCATTTTCTGCTAGCTAGTTTTTTGAAAATCTGAACTATAGCTACTGAATTATTTATTAGTAGTATTTGTGAGATATTCTGACCAAGACAGAACAAATATAGAAACATCCACTGTAATAATAAAAAAAAAGAAAGCAAAACATATCTCCTGTACAAAGGGCTCACTGTTCTTTTACCATGAAAACTATTCTCTGTTTTATTCAAATTTGTAATTAGTAGTCCTGAAAGCTAACTGACTGCAGACCAAAGACAACTAAACCACAAGGTATATTAGATGTGAATTTATTAAAAAATCCTTGAAAAGTAACATATCTCCAAGACTGAAGTCTTTGAAACCAAATTGGGTCTTTTCTCTCTGTTCTCACATACAGCTTGAGCTGTACTGAACACGATCCATAAAAACTGTGCACTACATACAGTTAACCACTATTCTGAAGATTAGCAAAATAAAGCATAATGATATCAACCACCACCAGCAGCAGCAAATAAACCCATTTCCACAGCAGGATGCTGCATATGTTTCAGGGAATATAGAATGTTTCAGTTATAGGCCAAATGAGTAATATTGTGCTGTGCCAGCCAGGCTGAAATTAGCTTCCCATTTTTCATTTCCATCTTCACAACCTACAGAAAATCATCTAATACACTAGGACTTTCATATGTCATTGTAGAAGTCAGAGACCTTTCCATCCAAAACAGCTTTGATTTAAATCAGAAGTGCAATTATACTGGGCAATCTTCTTCTCTTCCATTGATTTTGTACTGTTCAAACAGATCAGTTTTGGCTAAAAACAAATTGTGGAGAGTTTATGGTTTGTTTTTCTTTTTTTTTTTTTT
>VWYP01009812.1:60293-79189 GCA_013400435.1 Pycnonotus jocosus | reverse complement strand
CACACATTTTATCTTAGTTCAGTAATTTAAAATCATCTTGTGCTCAGAGAACCCTGGGTCTCAGTGTGCAAGGTCTATGTGCACATAGTCCTGTTAAAATGCAGGAGCTTCCCTGCCTTGGGATGGAATCAGAAATGGAATTCTCGTGGTACAGATGCCTATTTAAATTCAAATAAATTTGCTTTAATTTTATTTCCCATTTCTGTGTTTGTTGGGCACTGGATATCAACAAGAACAGGAACTCACGTATTGGAATTCCTCTGTGGGTTGTGGTTGCAGTGGTTCTCTGGTTGTTGCCCTTTCACTCTTAGCAGTGCCTGCATTAGCAGCAGCTGTGTGGAGACAGCAAGACTGAGCAGTGAATTTAAAGATGGGTTTTTCTTTTTTAGTTGAAAGTCAGTGAGTGTTGGTTGGCTTAGTGCTTTCACTAACCACAGCTTGTGTTTCTTCAGGAATCAAAACTCTGCTTGGATGTCAGTCCTGTTCTAGTGCTCTCAGGGTCAACCCTGGTTGCTTGTGTGCAGCTTCTTTTGAGTTCAGAGTGGACCTTCTGCTGCTGACCCAGCAGGAAGCTCATTTCTGGGCAAAAAGGGCATCATTTCATGAGCCTGCAGTGCTGGAAACTTGCTGCACCTCATATACACCAAGCTTTCTCTTCTGTGCTATCTGAATTTGATGGCAAAGGCAGTGTTATCTTAATTTTATTTTCCACTTGTATGTGAAAAGTGTTATTTTAGTAAGTGCAGATGATAAAAGGCAAAGCCCAGCATTTTGGCAGTTGTTACCACATTTTATTTTCAGAGCTCCATCTTGGTTCCACATGCTCTCAGTGTTCTGGAATTGCTTAGCTCTGCCCTGATTTCCTCACTTCTCTCTGACTTATCAGGAGTTGTTAGTGTTTCTCTTCTTTATCTCAACAGTTGGTTCAGCTGAAGTGTTTTTCCTCTCTGGTTTGATGGGTTTTTTTTTTATTCTGTGGAACTTTCTGCCACTCTGCTGCACAAGTATTCATTTGCTTTCTGTTGTTTGAAATGTATGTTCAGAGTGACATCTTGTTTGAGGGCCTTTGCTTTGAAACACGCTGGGGTAGTGAAAAAGCTGAATCGATGTTTAACACGCCTTGTTAAAGTGGCATTTAAATTTTACAGCACTTTTCGTAGAACACAGAACTTTCTTCCAGCTTTCCAAGAGTGGTGCATGTTTCATGATCATTTTTAAGTTAAAGAGGACATGCAGAGTTCTTGGTTTTAAAACTTGTGGTAGGTTTATTAAAAATCTGATAAGAGCCTAAATCTGCTGTTCATCCCAGTGGAGATAAAAAGCCAGAATAAAAAAAAATTCCCAAAATTCATGATGCCACTTTGAAAACCAAAAAAGTTTGTTCCTTTTTACTCTTTCTAAGATGGAGATGAGTGTGTTGGACCTGTGGTGTCAAAACCTTCAGTGTGATGCACCTGCACAAAAAGAGAAAGCCAAACAAACTTGACATAATGGAGCTCCATGTATAATGCAAATAGATGACTTTCATTTCACTGTCTTAGGATGTCCTTTTCCTTTAATGATGGGATTCACTGAAAGATTTTTGCTTCTGCTTTTGAGCTTGCAGACTTGAGTGATGAAATATTTAAGATGAAAATGTAGTTTCTGTTATGTCTTATTTCCAGTTGAGAAATTGGATACTGACTGGCATGGAAACTGTTTTTAAACTTTGAATTCTTCTAGGAAAATGAGGTGGGGTGGTTTGGATGAGTGCTGTGCGTGGAGTGGGTTCTGTTTGTGCTTGAAGGGGCCGGGGTAAGAGGACTGCCTGTTCTCGCTGCTGTTCCTGTGTCATTTGAGACACGGAATTGGAGCGAGGGCTGGCTGGGGCCGTGCTGCCATGGCACGTCAGAGCTGCTGAAGTCACAGTTCGTGGAAAGCGCTTGGACACGCAGCTGTGCTGTGCTTCTCTTGAGCTGAAGTGCCTTTGAGGCATGTTCGCTGCAGGCTGGGCAGGGAAAATAGCCTCTAACGACCCAAAGCAAACAAATCAGTGTTTCTGGCTTCCATCCAGAGTCACTCCTTTAGTCCAAGGGTTTGATCACTTCTGCTGCCTGCAAGTTAGCAAGGTGCTCTACCGGTTGAAGTAGCTAATTAAGATGGGGGTATGAATCATAGATGAGAAGTTGGCCTTCTGCTGAGGACATCTCTGGAACACCCACACTGCCATCCTCTTTTTTGTTTATCCAGAGGTATTAACTGTGTTGCTGGGACGTGAGGTAACTCAGGAAACATTCCTGCCATACAGGGCACGGGAGATTCTCAGGTGAGGTTGAAATACCTGTACCACTGACATGGGGGAGTTCTGCTGCACTCCTGACTCATGAGCAGCTGAGTTGTTTTTTCAGTTTAATTAAATTCCATGCCTTGTCCTATTAAAATTTGAGGCTTGCCTCATAAATCTAATGAAGATTTTAATTTTAAGGTATCGCTTTTTCATTTAACCCTGCCAATGAGTGATTTCAGGGTTTGTCAGATTTTCTAAGTTCTGCCTAGTTGGTTTAATGAGAGTTCTAATGTTTTATGGGATTTCTTTTAAATATAAAAACCCCCAGGAATGCAGGCTACGGTAGTGTCTTGTTGTTCAATATAGATAACTAATGTCAGGAGATATTGCACATTATTGAAGGAGGAAGAACTAGAGATTTATTACTGTGCATTATGGTCCATTAGTACTTTTTCTGGGAAGAATCCTGTTGTCCCCAGGTGCTGTGCAATATGGAGATAGGCTGTGTTACTGTTCAGGGTAAATGGGTGACACACACATGTTATATCCCTGATGGTGTCCCAGTAGATTGGAGGCAGTAGCACATTCCTGACTGGATTTCGTTTACACACAACCTGGCATGCAAGAAAACAAAATATTTCTTATGCTGTAAGAATGATAACTTTGCATTATTGAGGGAATATCCAGTGCTCTTAAATTGTCTCTGTCCAAAAAAAATGGTATTACTTCCTCTTGAATAAAAGAATGTAACAAACAATAGCTTTTATGGGCTTACTGCAGTCTGGAGCAGCAGTGGGGAGACAGGCAGTCATTTGTGCTCGGAAATCTCTGAGGTTGTTGAAGCGTAACTGCAGGGAAGATACTTTTCTGATTTGTGGCAGGATGGGAACACCAATTAAGAATTCACTGTAGTTACTCTGTCAGGATATTCAGCTACTGAAGAATTTCGTTTTTTTTTTTTTTTTTTTTAAGGAGAAAATTGTTTATCCTATCTCTGATTCTCTTGCTTTGTGTGATCTTTAGGTGGTCACCCCCTCACTTCCCCATGAAGAGATTTTCATATCTGGGTATCTCAGATGAAGTTTGCAATAACCAGTAGATCTGAACTTCCTGCTCATGGTTCTGACCTTCCCCACCCTGTGTCAACTCAGTGCTGACAAGGAAGGACACTAAAGGAGGAAATTCTGAATCCTTTTGCTTGGATAAGAACAAAGCCTTACACTAGAAGAAAGAAAAGCAGAGTTGAACCATACCTGCTTATTAGATAACCAAATGTTGGTTATTTTGTTGTAAGCTAATAGTGCACCTGTTGGTTTTCCCTCATCAGGCTTCCCTGTATCACTGGCTTCCTTCAACCAGTCTTGATTGTCTGCAGGGTGTGAGCTGAGAGCAGCATCCTGAGGGGCAGATCTTCAAGTTATTTGTGCCTCTCTGTGCAGAGCCATGGTAACTGCCACCATGGAAATCCTGCTGTCCAGCCAGATGGGCTCTGTGGAGCTGTGCTGAGGCAGGAGCAGCCTAAACATTCCAGTGAGTTCAGTGTGGCCATGAGAGCTCTGCAGCGGGCTGGCAGGTGAGGCTTATGCTGGACAATGTGCACAAAGAGCTGAGTGCACAGGGAGGAGATAGAAAGCAGCAGAAGCCTTGGGGTAGAAACCCTGGATTTCATTTACTGGTTTTAATATCAGACCTCTGGTTCGAAGCGTTTTCATCCCTTTTGCTGTCAGCACTCAGGTAGGGAGAATGTGTTGTTGCTGTGTTTCTGTGCCATCTGTGTTTCCATCAGTGTAAACATCCCATAGACATTCACAGCATTTCTGGGATCTGAAATCAGGGTACAGGGGACTGGTGTAACCTGTTTGTAGCTTGCAGTACAAATACAGCAATTTGTCACTAGCAGAAATAGTCCTCATGTAAATTAAATTCTTTGTTCAAGATCCCACCTCTGAGGCTTTTTTCTTAGCAGTAAACTCTATTCAGCCTTGACCATTAGCTGATTTTATGGTTTTTTAGGGAAGATAAGAGGTGATGCAGAAGAAAAGAGGAGCAAACCCTCTTTTTAATCAGTAGTACTGACTTATTGCAAACATTTGCTAAAGAATCAGCTATTGAACTGTACATCAGCCCTGTTAGCAAATAAGATTTTAAATTTTTTTTCCCCCACATTTGACTTGTTTTGACTCTCCCTTTTTCCCTGACCAAGAATGGTGCCTGCCCCTTCATTTTCTGAAATGGAATAGGCATGTATCTGAATCACATAGGCATTAGATAGCCAAGGTGCCTGCAAGAGCTGGAATTTTCAGTTAAAAGGAAAGTAATAAATAAGTAGTAAACAAATGTTATGTTTCGTATGCATAGGGCATCCTTCTTTTTTAAAAGCTGTTGAAGAATTAGTCCAGTGCTTACACAGGTGTTAATATTGCCATCTTTCTGAAGACATTTCATGTGTTTCCAGGTCAGCAAATCCCATGGCAGTCATTTGGGGTAAAATATTTTACAAAACTTAGTGCTGCACCTGTCCCTTAGCATCTTATTAATTGTCTTTATTTTCTTATTCTCGTTGTCGACTTCGTATCATTGTTATTGCAAAAAAGGGAATGCTGGTTAAAGTTTGCTGTGTATTCCCAAAGAACTGATGCATCTTTCAAGGTTTTAGTTTGGATGCAAGTCTCTTGCTCTGCTTGAGGCTTTTATTTAGATATTACCAGAACCAGTGAGAGCTGCTTTTAAAAGTATCTTCTCCAGCATGTTTTTGAGTAATGCTATTTGGAGTAATAATTCTGCTACAGAAAGCTTGTGAAAAGTTGATCGAAGCTGCGTTCTCGTTAGAAATACGTGCCTGGCATGTGAAGGGCACAGAGATTTCCTAAGTGAGCCGGGTCATAGCTGAGCACACCTGCAGAAACTATTGCTCAACTGCCCTGTGAATGGGGTCATTTATCGGTGTTTAACAGCACGTCACAGAACACAACACGTCACATGCCAGTCTGCAGTCTTTGGATTGCACCGGGGATTTAGAAATGCACAGAAAGCTGACGGGCTCTCATCTGACTCAGGAGTGACCCTGGTAATTGCTGCTGCTTCCTGGTTCCTGAAAAAAGGGTGTAATTGGTAAAATGGCAGAACTTGAAAGAACCAAACAGCACCGAGTGGCAATAAGTTAACATCATTAACTTCAAATCAAGTTCTGCTGCATCAGAACTGAAGACAAAGAGGGTCAGAGCAGCAGTTTCATCATTTGCAAGTCTGCAGTAATGGGATGTCCTGTCCTGTGGAATTTTTCTGGTGCTACACACCGAGGTCATTGGTGCACTTTAATTTTCATCCTAGCAGCTGAAATAAAGTGCCCGTGGAGATCATGCAGTGCTGCTCTTCTGGAGAAGCACTAATGTAAACTGTGGGCAGTCTTGACTTGACAGCTGTGCTGACAAACCAAAAAAAGATGCTTTTTGCACTAGACAGATGTCTAAGTGTTGGAAATTTTCCAGTGAGAAGCAGAAAAGCTTTATTCTTCCAGTATTTCCATGTCACATGAAGTATGGTTTAAATGAAAGGAATGTTTTCTGATGGGGAATGTTATTGCAGAGCTTTTTAGCATGCAGAAGATTAGCTTCTTAATCACTTCTCTGAGTAAGTAGATTCTACCAGTTGTACAGGAAAATTCTTGGTGCTGTGAATAGTGAGGCAGAGTGATCAAGGAAAGTGGTTATTTTATCTTCATTTGATGTATTTGAATGGCACAGCCAGTGCCAGAGTGTCTCCTGCATTTGCATGTGTTCCTTATAATATTTATCAGATACAGACACGGCATTCATCGATTATTTTCCATGAAAGAGAGACATTGTCAAGTATTTCATCCAAATGAAAAACAATATGAGAAGGTTATATTTAAAAATATGCAGCCTAGAAGACAGTTCTTTAAAGCACTGGTGTACCTGGTATATCTTGGAGTTTTGTCTTGGAAATTTGATCATCAACATCAGTAGTGCAGTAAAAGCTGAAACTTGAAAGCAAATTCCTCTCTTGATGTGAGACTATCAAGCTGATTTTACAAACTCTTCTTGTTTTTTGATTGAATGAGAACCTTTCCCTTTCTTTTTTTGTGCACAGGGTTCCACAGCATCTTCTTTATTTGAGTTCTTCATAACCTCTTCATTCTGTTAAAATTCACTTGTCTGGTGAGGAGGGTGTTTCTGTAGCAGGCAGGAAAAAGCAGGGGACATACAATCCTGTGCTCAGAGAGCATGATCAAGGATGGCTTGTGCCTTCCACTACACTTCTGTAAGGCTGCTTGGAGAGGCAGTTGTGATATTAGGAATATTTTATGCAAAAAGCAGATAATCAGGGTCACTGACTATGTGAATGCAAAGATGGGCTAAGGCTTGTGTCAGATCATATTCTGTGTTCAACTTGCTGCTTTGTTGAGTATTTGGTAATTATGGGCATCAGTTTTGTTTGTACTTCTTGAGGAGGTTCATGCTTTGGTTTTGATCACTGTGGTGATGAACCTGATCCTGCCTGAAGCTTCATTAGCAAACTGCTTTAACCTGTACTTCACTCTCCATTGCAAATATGCCTCAATTCCATGCTGTATGTCACTGCTCTTGATGAAGGCTTTGTTCTCCCCTTTTTTAGGTGCTCTTCTACTCATCAAGATGGAAAGCTCAGATTCTGGTGAGAAAGGAAGTATTGATCAATCAGAAGCCCAACGTCAGAGCCAGCTGGATCGGTTAGATCGAGAAGAAGCTTTCTACCAGTTTGTGAACAACCTGAGTGAGGAAGACTACAGGCTTATGAGAGATAACAATTTGCTAGGAACACCAGGTAGGTAATGCTTGCCTTTGTCCATCCTGCCAGAGGTGCTTGTAGGCAATTTGTGACATTTTCTGTTCTCCTGAAGCCCTTTCACCCATCTGTGTGCTGCAGCTGTGTTCCGTGGTAGGAAGTAGCTTCTTGCAAATTTGTGCACATTTAAATTCAAGTGGTACCTTGACTTGTGGAGACATAGGATGGTGTGGATTCATCAGATGGAAAAGTCTGGTGTTTGCACAACTTGGCAGGAACTCCCAGATTCGACCCAGTTCCAGTTATGAACCCTTAGATGGACAAAAAAATCTCCTTTAAGCATCTGTGTGCAGCTTTTGTGCTGGTGAGGTTAGGAGTTTGCAACCAGGGTAAGTAGTCTGGTATGAGATTCTGCATGGGCAATTTGATGTCAGCTCTCAATTAACTCGTTAAATTTCCTCTTATAGGTTGATACCTAATTCAAACCATGACTGAAGTAATTTAAAGCTTTTCCTGCTTTATGGAAGTGTTGACCTCAAATATTTCACTCTGGACACTCTAATGGGTGTAGGATGGCAAAAATTGCTGCTCAGATGTACAGATTACAGAACCAGAGAGCACATCTCTCTTGAATAGGATGGAACTGTTGGATATTTCAGCTTCAGGAAGACTTACTTGGGACAACAGTGCTAAAGTGTCTGAACTTCGGCTTAGCAACGTGCTTGGCAGTGCCATTATGGCAGGATTTAATTAGACAGAAGGCAAGCAGTGGCTTGTACCTTCTTTAGAAGCTTTTGTTGATGCTTGCCATACATATATGATTTGGAAATATTTTTGGAAAATTTTGCTTATTTTCTAAGGTGAAATTACTGAAGAAGAGTTGCTGAGAAGGCTACACCAAGTTAAAGAAGGTCCGCCACAGCAAAACAGTGATGAGAATAGAGGTATATACAGTATTTGTGAAAACTCTTAACTTTAGCACCCCGTACGGACCTTAACTTGAGTGCAGGAGTGGAACAAGTTAAGCCTAGGCAGGTGCAAGGTGAGCTTTGTTTCAAAACTCAGTGAACCTTATGTCTGATATCTGCTGCAGAGGTCAGTTTGGGACAGATTTAATTCATAACACATCTCTTACTTCTATCAAAATAAGGTTTTGTTTAGGTTTTTTCTTTTTTTAATTTCATTTTTTCTAAGATTGCCTTTCTGTCTGCTCCCTTCTGGGATGCTTTTTGATGATCCCTCTTTTTTAAATCACCTTTCTTCCCTTCCAAAGATGCTGCATTGCTTTTGTTGGCACCCTTTTGTAGAGATTGGTGGAGGATGCTCAGAGCTGACCACTGGGGGGGTTCATTCTTCAGTGAGACAGATTTGCTATCAAGCTCTGCAGATTAAGGCTCAGGACAAACTTAATTCTCTGTTTCATGGTCGATAGATCACTTAATTGTTTGGAAAGGAAAACACAGAATACTGATGTGTTATGACACCTGACATGTGACTTTCCATTTACTTATAATAGAAAATACATGTTCTTTTGATTACTTGTTTGCTCTGGGATGGCTGCAGCCTATCTGTCCATATTAGAGCAATGTCCACTCCTGCTCCCTTAGAAGAGCTCTGGTAGTTACAGAATTCTCACACTGCCTGTGAAACCACTTGGTAGGATTCAGCACTTCTAAATTGTCACTTGTTAAGCTAAGCAATTATGTTCTTGGAAAAGATGGCTCCAAAATTAGCTCAGTACTCTAATTTTGGTAGTTCCCTGTCTTTTTTCACAGGTGCAGAGTCCGCAGAAGATGTTTCAAATGGAGATTCTATAATAGACTGGCTTAATTCAGTCCGACAGACTGGAAATACAACACGAAGCGGGCAGCGAGGAAACCAGTCCTGGAGAGCAGTGAGCCGGACTAACCCAAATAGTGGAGACTTCAGATTCAGTTTGGAAATAAATGTCAACCGTAATAATGGGAACACGAATCCAGAAACTGAGAATGAGCCATCTGTAGAGCCTTCCAATGGGGAGGATTTGGAAAACAGCCAAAGTGACTCTGAAATTCCAAGGTCTGAATCACCATCTATAAGGCAGCCTGGATCAGAAAGGAGCAGTGCGGAGGAGCTGACGGCTGAGGAGGCTTCCCCTCCTAGAGGGCAGAGGAGAGCCAGGAGTAGGAGTCCAGAACAGCGGCGGACGCGGGCTAGGACTGATAGAAGTAGGTCACCTATCAATGCAGTGAGCGAGGCCCCTCGCAGGTCTCACCACAACACATCATCTCAAACGCTTGACCACTCCTCAGCCAGCGAGGCTGAGGGCAGCTCTAGAACCAGGCAGCACGTGACGTTAAGGCAGCACACGGCGGGGACTGAGGTGCCAAGTGAAAATGCAGTTCTGTTCTCCCCCCCTGAAACGAGACCTGCTCCTCAAGCAGCAGGTTCTTCAGAAAACACAGGCACCAGCGAGCCCACGGCTCCTGGGCAGAGGCCTCCCACCATAGTGCTTGACCTGCAGGTGAGAAGAGTCCGGCCGGGCGAGTACCGGCAGCGGGACAGCATCGCCAACAGGACCCGGTCCCGCTCGCAGACCCCCAACAACACGGTCACCTACGAGAGCGAGCGCGGGGGCTTCCGGCGCACCTTCTCCCGCTCCGAGCGGGCCGGGGTCAGAACTTACGTCAGCACCATCAGGATTCCCATCCGCAGGATCTTAAACACGGGCCTGAGCGAGACCACTTCGGTGGCCATCCAGACCATGCTGAGGCAGATCATGACGGGCTTCGGGGAGCTCAGCTATTTCATGTACAGCGATAGCGACGCAGATCCCAGCGGGCCGGCTCCCAATCAGAACGTGGAGCCCTCTGAGCCGCAGAGCGGAGGCGGGGGCACCTCGGGCAGTGAGAGTGCAGATGTTAGCTCAGGGGAGGTGTACGAGGGTGGGCACGAGGCTAGTTCAACCTCTGGTGCCAGGCGGGAAGGCCGCAACATGAGGGGCTCGGTCACTTTTGAAGAAAGCGGTTCTCTACCATTCCTTAGCCTTGCGCAGTTTTTCCTACTCAACGAAGACGACGATGACCAACCGAGAGGACTCACCAAAGAACAAATCGACAACCTAGCCATGAGGAATTTTGGTGAGAGCGACGCTCTGAAAACCTGCAGCGTGTGCATCACGGAGTACACGGAGGGCAACAAGCTCCGCAAGCTGCCGTGCTCACACGAGTACCACGTGCACTGCATCGACCGCTGGCTGTCGGAGAACTCCACCTGCCCCATCTGCCGCAGAGCAGTCCTGGCTTCTGGGAACAGAGAGAGCGTTGTCTAGAGGAGAGCTGAGCAAATGATGGCCAGGCAGCTGGTGTGATAGTGATGGGCAAAGAAGTCACTTCCTTTATGGCCACTTTTTGAGTGGTACCTCAATGTATAGTAATGACTCGGAGTGAATCTTCCCTCATTGAAGCATTTTCTCTGGATTCAAGCTTTGGGAATTGGAAAATTTCTTTAATTAGGTTTTTCGAGTTCTAGTCGGTTTTGGGTGTTCAATTTCACTTGTCCAAAGGCATCTCCCCACTTCAAAATTTTTTTTTTCTTTTGTGAAGAGTATTAAGTTCTTTCTCCTGCCCAGCCCTTGCCACCCCAGTCCAATAAACAGTTTGTCCTTAAGATTGTGCTTCTGAGGAGTTCTTTGAGAAGTTATCCCAGCTCAGTGTCCATGAGTCATAGAGGAATTTTTGCAAGAAATCCAACTCTCTGAAAAAAGAATTTAATTGCACATTTGAACATACTTTTGATTTTCTTCTTGGGTTAATATTGGACATGTCTGTGTAAATAACACTAATGTTAGCCCTTTCCCCATCACTATGGCACGCTGTAGGATGAGCTGTTAGCGTAATTGGGATATTTATCTTGTTGTGGAAATATAAGAATTGCCTATGCTTGTTTAAATAAAGGAAAAAAAACAACAAATCTGTTTTAAAATTGTAAAGCTTTTTTGTAGAAGCTCAGTACTTTTCCAATGCACTGTTGTACTAACGCATTAAGAATTAAAATTGTACCATGCTTGGAAATCAAGAATGCTTTTCATACAGACCCCACCACACAGAGAGCAAACTGAACACAAGAGAGCTGCTTTTGTGACTGTGTACCTGTCAAGAGCAGTGCATATCTGTACTATTTATGTGAACAGCTACTGTAACATAAAAACAGTTGGATTAGACATTTAATTGCATTTTAAAACCCGGAAATTAAATGTTATAATTGCAGTGTTTTGGCTCAGTAATGCCACCAAAAAAAAAAAAAAAAAGATAAAAATTAGAAACTGTTCTAATGGCTGGTTATTTCTTGGTATGGTTGCAGTTATGGAATAATACAAACCCACTGAGGTTTGTGCCCAGTTGTTCTATCAGCTTTTGCTCTCAATTTTTGAGGCAACGTTGTAACTTCAGCAAACAAGTATAGACAGGTTGGTTTTTAATTCTTCACGAGCTTCAACTGTCTTGGTAACCTCTGGATGTGTTGAGTGGTCTGGTGTTGGTAGCCACAGGGAATAACTGGAAAGCACATCATTAATATTGGGTTATATTTAAAAGTGAGTGCACTGAAATGTGCAGCAGATTCTTGAGAATAGCAGTAAAACCCCAACAAGCTCTTTATATTCCTGTTGGACAGACTGAAAATTAATTTACTTTTAAAATTACATACAGGCTGTGTTGCAATTGAGAATTGGTGCATGCACCTCAACTCTCTTCAGTGTGTGGGGAAACATCCTTCACTCTCAGTGACTCTTCCTTTGGTTTATTCTCTGAGGTTTTGGGTTTTTTCATGGCTCATATATGCAATGGGAAAGTGGTTTTTATTTATTTCCACTCCAGGGCAGTAGTTCCGAAGGGTTATGAGCTGCTCTTGCTGGCTAGATGGGAAATGTTGCTTGTTCCTCAGATGACAAAACCAAAGCTGGCCTATCTTTTCCTAATTAAAACACATTTTTGGTGTTTTATAGTGGTGGGTACATAAACTGTAATCACTGTTCTAAGCCATTTTAACATCAGCTAGTTCAGGATTCCACAGCATCCCCAAATTCCTTTTTTTTTTCTTTTTTTTCTCTGTGTGCATTTTGTGCTGTTGTTTCAGTGGGAAACCCTGAGTGGCTGTTGAGCTCACTTTCCTCCTGGTGGGACATGCCATCATGGCAGAGGGAACACGAGGGTTCCTTGGGAACAGAACAATCAGTCAGCTCTTGGGTTTGGTTTTCTCCTTGGATGCACATTGCTGTAAAATTGGAGTTGGCTGTTAATTCTGGGTGCTGGCTTCTCTGTGCCAAAATTTCACAGCAAAATAACACTTCTGAATTTCACAGAGCAAATACTTGCTGTCAGCTGCGGTTTCCAGACTTGCAGAGCATAGAATTAAAAGGAAAAAACTTCCTCTCTCCGTGAGGACTGTGTTAGATCTTGAAAGTCAGAGATATTAATCTCAGACTAGAGCTGGTGACCACCAGGAATGGAGCCCATTATCCCAAACCCACGCAGAGCATGGCTGTGGTACCTGTCACCCCACCTTTTCCATGGAATTTCCACCTTGCTAGAACTGCCCTCACAGTTTTGTTATAGCTTTATAGCATGTCTTAACATTTTCTGTAACAAGAGCAACTAATAAAATCTTGGAGGTTTCCCAAACAGTAGCAAGAACAAATAATTTAATCTCAGTTTGGGAGATACTGGGTGTTCTCCGTGGTTTCTCTGCCTTTCGCAGCGCTGACTGTGCTAAAGGGGCTGGGGGCTCGTTGTCTGCAGCAAAAAACTTCTTTATGTAGCTCAGTTAATTAGGGTAATTAAATTTCTATTTATCTAAATTTGGATTGGAGTTAGGAAAAGCCAATATTAACATTTCAGTTGCTTACAAAATGTGAAACGCTTTCATAATTAGACTAATTTACATTTCATGAATTATTTTGATAGTGAACATGTGAATTTAGCTCTTCCCTCAGTTTGTTTTTTTTTATTTCTGGAGGGATGCAGCATCTTCACTGTGCCTGGAGGGGTATGAAGGGTTAAAAGGGCGAGTTTTGGCAGGTTCCTTGGCAGGAGTGGTGGCTTTGGAGAGGCAGAGCCCTGTGCGCTGTGGGCTGGGTCACAGTGCCACCGTGTGGGATCTGCCTTCAGCGCCAGCGCCATCCTGCACCATCAGCAACTTTGACTTGATTTTCCAAGGATTCTCCTTGGCATTGTCCGACTCTGTGGTTACGATGGGGTTTTTTCCCAAATGTCTAAACTCCTGCTGGGAATGCGTGAGCTTCATTGCTATCTGACAGGACAGACCTGTACCCACAGCAAGGACAGAAGTCACCGGGCCAGAGCCTTGTGACAAACACACAGTTTTAATAATTGCATTAGTTACGAGTTGCTGTTAGTTCATATTTTAATTCACGTTGTGAACCAACACAGACTTTGAGTGCTCACTTTAATTTTTTTCTTTTTTATTTGGGGCTTTATCTGTTGAAAGATTCAATTCCTGGTGCTGGTTGGATTTCCCTTTCACGTGCATATTTTTTATTTCTTCGAACAAGTCGGGTTTTTTGCAGAGACCTTGGAGGCATTTGAGTTGTTCTAAAAACGATTTCATTATGTAGGTATTTCATGCATAGAAATCAGGGAATTTTAAAGGCCTTTTGTAGGAAGCCACAGCAGCTGCAGGACACAACATCCTGCGGGTCTGAAGGAGCTGTAATTGTCCATTGTGTGGACTTGCAGACGAAGGGGTTTCCCACCAGAGCTGGCACAATGGCCCATAATGAGTGGCATCCCAGTTTCCTGTCCCTTGTCTGGGTTATGCAAATGTGGGACTCCAAAGGCCCCTTTCCTGGGTGGATCCACGGTGGATAAACACAACCCAGTGGGCTCATCCTGACAATGAGGGGATGGATAATGCAGGGGTGAGAAGAGGTGCAGTAAGGCTGAAGGGGTTCTGAACCTTCACAAGCCTCCATCCCTTGTCTCAGCCTGAATTTGGGATCGTTGTGTCCGTGGGAGTGGTGTCCTGCTTTGGGAAAGGTCTGTGTGAGCAGGCCAGGAGCCCAGGAGGAGCCCAGCTGTCAGAAATGTCTGTCTGCTCCTCTGCCTTCTCCCGGGAGGAGGAGCTTTGGATGAAGGTTGGCTGGGAGCCACACGGAGGGAATTTATAACAACTTCAGAAATATTTCCAGCCCTTGTGTACAGTAGGCTTTTTGTTTACCCTCGACTTAGGGGGGGAAGCAGGAGGCTGAAGAGACACAATTAATGGTAACGTACCCAAAGTACAAATAAGTGGTGGTGTGTTAAAAAAAGAGGTTTGCATCTGTTATTCCAGGGTTTCCCAGTCTCTCAGACAGACTGTATCTCCTTTTTCTTATGGGGAAACATACCATTGAATTTATTTCATTTATAGCTGGTTTTATTCCCTTTAGCTACAATATTTGAGCCCCTTTCTGAATTTCAGTCTGCTGGGAAGCCTTGTTGGTTGGGAAGCCCTGAATTCCACTGTGAATGTAACTCTTTTATTATTTTTTCCTTAATTTTGGGGGGTGGGTTTTTTTTGTTTTGTTTTGTTTTTGGGGTTGTGGGGTTTTTTTGTACAGTGCTTTACATTTGTTCATACTGGACTTGTTTAATACAAAGTGGTACTCAGAGGTTGTTGGGCACAGTTTGACCAGGTTTGCCAGCTAACATTTAGGAGGAGTTTGTTCCCTATGTAAGGTGTTATAATGCAAGTTTAAATAGACTCAATAAAATGCATGAAGCGTTCATTTTGTGCTCAATCATCACTCCTTGGGTTTATTCTTAGGGTGGGAATGCACTGGAGTACATGGATGTGGCAGGAATTTATTTCCTCCATACACCTTTCCCCTTGAGGCAGAAAGGAGGGAGCTGGAATGGTACAGATTTAACTTCTCAGAAGAATTTATTGCATTAGGACATAAACTGAGGAAATAAATCCCACTATGTCCCAGACTTTGTAAATCTGGCAGCGGCTCATGTAGGATACAAAAGCAGCATCTGCAAGTTATTTTTCAGGGAAAAGCTGTGAGTGCAGGTGCCCATCGGAACCAGGGCCCCGTGCAGGGCTGTCAGGGCTGCAGATCCAGCCAGGATTCCAGGAGAATCTCACATGTGGCTTAAAGCTCCATCCTAAAATTAGCAGCTGAGGTATGTGCAAACGCTTAGGGGAGTGGGAAGGAAGTTTTTTAGGGTGTGGGGAGCTGTATTTATTATCTATGCTTCCCTCCTCTCAGTCCCATTCCTCGGGTAGGAAGTGGGAGCAGCTCTCCGAGAGCAGAGCGATGGCCTTTGTGCAGAAGAAGGGACAGGAGGGCGCTGTGTCCCTGAAAAAGGACATTTAGGGTGCCAGGGCAGGGGCTCAGTGTCACAGCTGGGCTGATGCTCCTCAGCACTGCCTGTGATGCTCTTCTCCAGCAAGGAGAAGCTGTGGGAGGGATGCATGGAGTCAGGATTCTGTTCCAGCTTCACTCTCCATAGGGAGAGCTCTTGTATAAAGGGGTTTTTTTAACTCATTCTCACATGCTTCTTGCTCTTTGAGTGCTCAGTTCAGTCTGAAACTGGGTGTTTAACACAGGTGTTAGCTTTGATTTCAGTGACTTTATCCATGAAATGGCTCCCACACTCTGTGTATCAAGAGCTCTTTGTCTGGTAGCTGTCTCCAGCCCCTCATCGCCCTCCCTGTAGGATTTCCTTCAGTTTGGGTAACCCTGGATTTGTTCCTCAAAAACTCTTGATCACCCCCGAGTTGCTTAAAGAGCCTTGGCACTCGTGTGTGGCTGACTTCACCCCTCGGTTTATTTTCTTTAATATATTTGAGGTCTTTGTCCTGACCTGTAAAACTTTATATAACCTTGTTCCTCCCTCTTGGTGCTTAAACTCTGTAACCTTTTAAGTTGTCTTACTCCTCCCTTCAGGATATATTTCCATGGCACGTCCAGACCTTCTCAGGGGAATGTGTTTGGCTGCTTTGCTGGTCTTGCTGCTGGGGGGGAGGAGACAGGTTGTATTTTGTGACCTTGTGCATCCCAGAGTGATGGGGGAGGGAGGGGGCAGGAATAGCCATGTTTTGGGGTCTTCCCCCTTTTTCTGACCCCTTCTCAATGGGATGGAGTGTTTGGAAAGAGAAGGAGGGGGAGAACAGCACAGGCTGCTCCTCCTTGCCCTTCCCAGCTGTTTCAAGTGTGATTGAACCTGTTCTGGTACTTTTAACATCATAAATCTAAACTCAGCTGTGTTATGGCTCCCTAAACCCTTACAATACATTTACATAGGGAAAATTAACCCTGCTTTTCAGTCTTGGACTGGCTGGGCATTGTCTGTGACACTAATGAGATGCTGTTGCCTCATGTTCCAACTGTGGCCCTGAATAAATCCCCTGCTAAGCCGAGCATGTGAAAATCCAGGCGTCAGGTCCCCTCAACAATGATTACTTCATCCCACATTTGTGGGGGTTTCCTTGAGCTCTGGCACCCTACACCAGCAGGGTTCTGGGGTTCCAAGGAAAAGGCAGCCTTGCAAGGAGGTTGTAGCCTTGTGCTGGGCTGCAGCACATCCCCCGTGCCCCTGGCACAGCCAGGAGAGGAGCCAGCCCTGCTCCTGGTGTCCAGCAGGGGTGGGTTCACACTGGTTTGATTGCTCAGGATGCATTGGCAGAATGTAATTTCTCCAGGTTGAAAGTTTGAGGCCAGTGGATTTTAGCTGTGGAGCATCAGCTTTGCTTGTTGTTTCCTGTAGAAAATGCCATGAAGGACAAAGTGTCTGGTTTGGTTTCTTGGCTTTAATACCATCTTTAATCCTTCTTTTCAGAGCAGTGGAACAGCTCTGGCACCTCTCCAGACCCAAACCCCAGGGTTTGCCATGTGTCTGCAGAGCCAGATTTTGGCTGCCCAGTGGGTTTGGAGGTACCAGAGGGTTTATAAGGGTAAAAACCTTGAAATAACTTCATTTCAGGAGCCCATAAAGTTCCTCTTAGCCTTAGGGATTTATGGAATGGAGGTGGGACCAGTGTGTGCCTGCCCTGAACATCATTCACTGCTCACCATGCAGGTGAAGGGCTGGAAAAGATGCAGTGGAAGAAACAAGTTAATCTCTCTGGGTACTGCTAAACTAAACTAAATAAATCCTAAATAAACTTGGAAATGACTCAGCCTTTGCTGCTGGCACCTTTGGGATGGTTGTATTCTGGTTTGTAAAGACGCATCTAAAGAAACTGAAATGTTTATGGGATGGAAGAGGCTGGGAAGTGCCCTGAGAGCCACTCAGTGCCAGCTGGCATCCCTAAAAACGTGACGTGGCCAGGAGGGAAAGGTGAGGGTGGAAAAGACGGAAAGGGGTGAAGGACAGAGTGGTGGGAAGGGAAAGAGGAGAATTAAACCGAAGGAAAACTGAAGGGTGAAAAAAAAAAAGCTTTTGAACTGTGCTCATCTGAGTGGGATTAAACATCAACACAGGTGGAGGAAGAGAACGGGTGAGGTACCGGTGGTTGTGAGGATGCAGAGCGGGTCCAGGAGGGGCTCGGGGGCACAGTTTGGGTCCCGGGGGGCCGAGCAGGAGGGCGGCAGGCGCTGCTGGGGCGATGCGGTGTCAGCCACGTACACCGGGGGCCGGGCCGGTGTGAGCGATGCTCCAGATGAGACGGGAACCGATTTACAGGCACCAAATCGCGGAAAAGGAGCGTGCCAGAACAACAGCTGCAGCCTGCCAGGGCAGCGGGGGGGACACGGGAGGGGCTTTCTGCACCACCCTGCCCAAAAAACCCCGGGCGCCGCTCGTGTTCCCAGGGCGGGCTGGAGGTGATGGATTGGGAGAGATTCCTTCAGTGCGGGAACAGGACAGAGAGCACGGCTAAACCCAGCACAGCCCCGAGCCTCGGTTCGCACTCACTCCAAAGGCGATCCACGCTCCTGCATCCCCGGGAATTTGTGCCCTCCTGCATCTNGCATCCCCAGGAATTTCTGCCCTCCTGCATCCCCAGGAATTTCTGCCCTCCTGCATCCCCAGGAATTTCTGCCCTCCTGCATCCCCAGGAATTTCTGCCCTCCTGCATCCCCGGGGGTTTCTGCCCTCCTGCATCCCCGGGGGTTTCTGCCCTCCTGCATCCCCGGGGATTTCTGCTCCCGCCCCGGGGCGATCTCGGGCTGTCCGCACCCCGGGGTGCTGATGATGCTTTGGGGTCTCGTTTCCCTCTCCTTTCCCCCCTCTCCTGGGCCGTGTTTCCCCAAGATCTCACCCTGGATCTGCGTTTCCTCGCTCTGCGGTTTCTCCTCGGCATTAAAAAGCCCCGATCCCAGAGCGAAGGGCAGCGCCCATCCCGAGCCCATCCCGCTGTGTTCTCCTTCCCCCTGCGATGCTTTTGGGGGCACAGGGACCCCGAGAGCCCAGCCCATCCACCGTGCCCAGCCTGGGTGTGTCTGCAGCACCCTCGGGAAGGGATCTTTCCCAAATCCTTGCTTTGAATAACGACAGAGCAGCAACGGCTCTAGGAAAGATTTGCATTAAAAAAAAAAAAAAAATCTCCTGCCACTCCTCAGTGCGTCCTTCCAGCCTTTCAAAGGAGCTTGCAAATGGAGAGGTTTGCTTTTTTCTTTTTTTCCTTTTTTCTTTTTTTCTTTTTTTTTTTTTTTTTTTCCTTGAAGGATTATAATCCTTAAGTCACGCAAAAAAGAAAACAGATGGAGAAGAAGACAATGAAAGAAAAGCAACCCAGAGGAGCAGTGGCCGGGCACAGCAGTGCCCAGCTCGTGTACACACTGCACATCCACGGATGGATTTATTTGTGTCTGAACCTATGTGTAAACTTCAAAAATCAATAGATAGAAAGATGCCTT
>VWYP01009812.1:38552-52624 GCA_013400435.1 Pycnonotus jocosus | reverse complement strand
AAAAAAAAAAAAAAAAAAAAAAAAAGAGCATTTCTGCTAGTTAAAAGCCTTTAACTAGAAGAACTTTTTGTGTTTTCTCCTTTACAAACATAGTGCATCTGCGATCTCTGGGAATTCCGGTCCGTCTGGGAAAGGGGCTGTGCTGGGGCTCTGGAGAGGCTGCTGGTGTCCCGGGAGGAGCCGGGAGCGGTGTCGCATGTCACATGTGTGCTTCGGAGGCCGGGCAGCCCGGCAGCAGCTCCCCGTTCACCACCGCCTCCGACACCAGCATCTTGTCTTTGCCGGAATCCAGGCGCTGCTTCTTGAGCATCCTCTGGTGGACCAGCGGCACCACGGAGAGCACCAGGCCGCCGATGATGGGCGGCACCCCGGCAAAGTAAAAGGCCGCGTCGTAATTCCCAAAATAATCATTGAGGTATCCTGGAACAGAGCAGAGGTGAAGTTAGAGCCTCGTCAGGCTAATGAGCTCATTAGTCTAATGACCTGCTTGTTCCCTCCTCCTTGGAGCGCGGCTTGCGTCACCCACCCAGATTTGAGGAGATTTGGGTTTTTTAAATAATCTTTTTTTTTTTTTTTCCGTTTGCATTTCTTGGAGTTTGTACACCTTGGATTAAAGGATGTGTGCAGCCAGCACTGTGTACCGAGGGAGTGGAGAAGGAAAGCCTCAGCCATCCATCCTGTCTCACCAGAACAGGACACAATCGGCCACATCCCAGACAATCCCAAATGCGAGCTGAGACATGTTAAACCCAACACTTCTTCCCAGAGCCTTGCCAGCCAGGAGGCAATGGGAAAAGTGGGCAGGGGCTGTTCCTCTGCTGATTGTCTCCATGTGGAGGCCCTGCCCTCTGGGATATTTTATCTCCAGCTGTGAAATGCACGCTGCCAGTTCCAAACAATAGCCGAGCCTTTAAAACCCAACAAAGGTTCTGCTTTTGTCTGGCAAGTTCCAACACAGCCAGGCATCCTTGGAGAATTACACACGGCCATTGATCAGTGCTGGGAAATCCCTCTGAGTGTCTCCTGTGTGGACACTTCCCTGGGGATTAGGCTGATGCAAAGGGCTCCTTCACCCAGCAAACCCCACTCCGAGGGTCCTGGTGCAGCCCCCTCCCAGTGAGAGCTCTGTGAGCCCCACGTTCCTTCCCCAGGGCGTTACAGTGAACTTTGCTGCCGGAAGCAGAGAGATCGGAGGTGCTTATCCAGCTTTGGCTTAGCCCTGCTGCTGCAGAGGTCCTGCTGCTCAGGGGTGGCAAAGCCCTCCCTGCTAAGGACCGTGGGGTTATTGCTGTGCTGGAACACAGAGCCAGCTCTTGTGGAGGCTCAGGTGTCTCCATCTCCAACTTCAATTCCATCTAAAAGGACTTCTAGAAAATTATTACCTGCCAATTTCTAGCTCAGCTGCAAACAGGAATCACTTGAAAACCTTAGCTCAGTGCTCTCTTAATGATCACCTTTCATCAGCCTTGAGAAAAGCCCTGAAGACGCCACAGGACGTGGCATGGAGCGATGCCACCCCCATCCCTCAACCTCCACGTGACCTGATCAACCAGAAAACTCAAACCAGCACTTCTGGCCTGACACTAAAACACCACCACGGGCGAAAGCCGCCACCACCGTGTCCCTCCCAGGCTCTGTGTGCTGGTGCAGCCCCAGGGTGTCACCAACCTGCTATGGGCGTGCCCGCGGTCATGGGCACGGCCATCAGCCCCATGAGGTACCCTATGGCCTGGGACGCCTGCATGGGCCCCACCAGCTCGAAGGCAATGGGGGCCATGATGGTGGTGAAGAAGCCGTCGCACAGGCCCAGGAAGAGGCAGATGACAATGACGCCCTCGAAGCCTCGGCACTGCGGGATCATCATGCACAGGAGGCCCAGGAGCATGAAGGACGCAACCTGGGGAGACAGAAGCGGGCATGAGAGTGGGCATGGGCAGCAGGAAGAGTCATGGAGGTGACACTGAACTGGTCAATGTCACTGCTGCCTCCCCTGGACCCAGCAAAGCCATCCAGCTGCTGCTCCTGTCTCAGAGAGGCCCTGAAGAATAACCTTTTAAGAAGGGTTAAGAAGGATTAGCTGCTGGATTAGCTGCTAGATTTCAGCAGTTTGTTCTTCAAAAACCACAAGGAGGTGAAAGGGTGTCAGTAATTTGGGAAGAGTTGCTACCATGGAGTTTGCTGAGCAGACACCAATCCCTTGGGTCAAGTGTGTAACTCCTCTCACACATTTCTGTAGTAAATTTTCCTCCCTCACAGCAGACAATGGTTGCTGAAGGCTTTGTGATTGATGGTTATTCAGCAGAGTGTGGACACCAGTGCAGAGATACCCTCCCTGCCCTGCTGTGGTTGGCCAGCATCTCCATGGAGGGTTGGACACACCAAGATTTACCTGCAGGTAAATCTTCTTCAGCCCAGGAATGCAGTCACCAATGCGGCCCGAAACCAAGCGCCCCAGCCCCGACATGGCCCCGAGGCAAACCAGGAGGATCCAGTCCTTTTTGGTCTCCTGAAATCGCTTCTCCACATATTTCACCTAGGACAGAGGGAAGGACACAAGGATGTGAAGCTGCAGTGGGTTGATCCCTCTCATCTCCCCAAAAGGGATGAGATTTCCTGCAGAGGGCTCATGGATTTGGGGTGGTTGTGTGACCCTTGTGTCCACACCACACTGACCTACACCCTTCACCCACCCCAAACCCAACAGGCCCTTCCTCTCCCGCTGCTGGTCCTTAGGAGCACTGGGAAGCGACCCTGGCCTACCCTGGCACAGAGAGGACACACAAAACCATATCCATCACTATTCCTGTTTGCAGGATGTGCAGCAGTTTCTTGGCTTTGAGGCTTTTGGTGCCTGTGCCCCTACTGCCCATCCCCACCTCCTCACTGTGGGCAAGGGGTCCTCCCTCCCCCTCCAGCCCCATGCACGGCTCTCACCAGGTTCATGTAAGGTACGAGGTATCCCAGCACAGCAGTAGCGATCCCAAAGGCCCAAATCCTGTAAGTCTTCCTCCGGAAAACCCTCAGGTTGAAATACTTGCGTGTCTGGGCCCAGCACTGCTGCCTGGCGCTCCTGCTGCCCAGCTTGTCGTGCCCGTCGTGCTGAGGGTCACAAGACGGCGTCAGCATGGGCCGGTAGGTCATGGACAAGAAGATCTGGATGAGCATTAAGGCACTGAGTACTTGGAAAGTGTGTGCCAGGCCGATGGCACCCCCGACCATCTTGAGGAAGAAGGGCAGCGGCACGGAGATGAGGCAGCTGCCCCCGGCCACGATGCCGTTGGCCAGGCCCAGGCGGCGCTTGAAATAATGACCCAGGATCACCAGCGAGGGCTGGAAGGCAAAGGAGCTGCCACAGCCAAAGAGGATCCCGTAGGTGAAGTAACGCACTTCCAGGGACCTGGAGGGAACGAAACACGCGGGAGTGAGGCAGAGGCGAGGGAGGCTCCTCCCCTGCGGCCCTGCAAGGGTCTGACATGCTCGTGTAACTCTCACAAGGTGCTGCAGAGACAGTCTGACCTAGAGGAGCTTAATTCCCTCCCCAAAGCAGGATAATCCTCACCTTACAGCTGGCACGTGAAACCTTCAGTGTAGCTGGGAAGCGCTTTCCGCCACCAGGAGAAGGCAGCAGCCAACCCGGCCTCCTTGGGAAGCTGACCTTACTCCAATGGTTTTTCAATTATGGCAAACAGGATTTTCTAAGGTAGGGATGGTGGGATATTTTTAGCTAGAAGTCCTTTTAATTTTTTCCACTGAAAGGACTAATTGAAAACATTCTGCACCCGGTGTTTGGAAGCAGAAGGCACCAACCCTGCTGGTTATTAGGCACGTAAGAAGGAAATGTGGTGCTTCTGCCCAGGCTCCAGGCTGGTTAATTAAGTTCTTCTTCTTTAAGCTCCTCTGAGAGCTTAAATTAGACAGTTAATAGATCTCATTTGTACCTTACATTGGTGGCTGCACTTGAGGAGGGAGTGAAGTGGCTGCTCTACAGAGCAGATGGAGAGTCTTGAAAGCCTTTGGAAGGAGCTGCTTCCCAATTTCCAGCCCAGTTTTCCCAACAGAAGCAGCTGACAAAGCAGCCTGGATTTAGGCAGCACAAACAACCTGTTGTGTTTCTCTCCAGATGAAGGAATTTTTCTCTTCAACCCCATGCCACACACCCAGCTGCAAAGGTCTGCTGTGGGACACTGCCTGGGAGGAAAGTGTGAGGAAAACCTTTGTGCAGCTCAGGGTGTTGTACAAGCAGGGTCTGTGCTCCAACCCTGGGAGCAAGACTGAGTGCTGCTCCCAAAGCAGCCCACATCTACCAGAGCAGCTGGAAGTTGGGAAAACCTTTACAAGCACATCATTCCTTCCATTACACGCTCACCCCTCCAGCCTGCCAAGCAGAGAGCAGAACACGGTCGCCGTGCCTGACGGCTCCGAGACAAATGACTGTCATGAAAGGCAATTTCCATCCACTCCAGAGCAAAACCACATCAGAAGCCCCCTCTGTGGGAGCCAGGCAAGCAGCTGGGCCTTGTGGCTGTGGCCGACCTCCCACGCACCAGCCCTGGCCTGGTCACAGTGATGCCTTAAGCTTTAGCGTTCATATTTTCAGATTTTGTGCTGCCCAGGGGTGAAGTTCTGAGCCTCACATTAAGTGCCAGTGAGTGCTCTTCACAGAGTAGGTAGACAAAACAAACCCTTTTCCTGCTGAAGACCAAGGACAACTTTCAGCCCAGCAGCATAAACAACAGTGGCTGAAGAGATAAAACAAGAGGGATGAGACCTCACAACCTGCAGCTGTAACTGGACAATTAAACCCCAATATGCAAATGGACCAAAACTTATTAAATTGTAAGATGTCCTGACCAGCCAGCGATTTTGTGACCATTTTGGGTCCACCTTGGGTGTAGCCCTGGTCCTGCACAAGGTGGATCCTGGAGGTCTTTCAATAAATATCCACTTTATTCTCTGTCCAGTCTCTGTTTCAGGTCAGCCTTCCCAAGGCATCAACAGCAGCCCTGGTGCCTCAGCTCAGCTGATTAAGAGGAGACAAATGCCACAGTTCCCATCTGCTGCCTGGTGGTGCTCAGACACCCCTGCATGAGCAGGGGATCCCTCAGGAGCCAGGATTTCCCAGCCTTCTGCTGTCACTGGGAAGGGCAGCACCATCTCCTTGGATTGTGAGGTTGCCAATGGATAATTGTTCCTCCTGGGACAAGGAGGTCTCCCTCCATCGGCTGCCTCTTGCTTCCAGCTCTCACTGAGCACAGCCCTGGTTCATCCTTGCTGGCAGAAGTTTGGGGGATTCCTCTGTGCAGGAGTAACTGGGCAGAAATTGTGGAGGGGAAGGAGAAGGAGATGAAAAGGGACCCAACCCTCCCCACGGAACACTTAGTGCAGAGGAGGAGGGCTGGGAGGGCACTGGGGGCATGTGAAGCTGGCCATCATCTCCCATTCCTCATGCTAAACCAACCCCCTTAAACTGGAGGAAAGCTAAAGCCTTAACTGGGATTTCCTTTCTCTTGAGAGCACACAAGGTCTCTGGTGGCTTGAGCTGGTTACAAGTGCAGGAGACACCTCAGAGCAAGACAGCAGAGAGGAAAAGCCTCTCATTGACTCCATCCAGCCTTCCCTGGAGCTTCTCTTTTTTGCATATTTGATTTCTTTAGTGGTTTTCATACAAAATTCCCAATATTTTGAGACAAGAGGCACCAGGGTCTTGCCACACAGTCTTGGTGGCTCAGACGATTTTTGGAGCAACTCAGTCTAGTGCTGGGAACTGCTGCTCCTCCATTTGGACAAAACAAACCCATTTTAGAGAAACCAGGAGATAAAGAGGGGATGAGCCTCGATCCAGCTCTGCCTGAGCCCACCAAAGCCCGGCTGTGTCTCTTTGCACCAGCGCTTGTGTGATCTCCAGCTGTGGTGGAGGGACTTGGCAGGAGGCACCAAAAAAAAGAGCTTCTCCATTGTTCTGGGAGAGCTGGAGCCACAAGCCCCGAATTTCAGGAGCAGCCTTCATCATCCGGGTGGAGCGCTGCCAAATCCCACAGCCTCCCTGCTCTTCCTCTGGCCCCGCTCGGCTCTGCTCTCGCAGCTTCCCTCGCTGAGGTCCAGCTGCAAAGGGGCTCCTTTCTCCCTTAAAAGGCAGCCAGAGGAATGTGGTCCGAGAGTGAGAAGCAGGAAATGGGGATTTCAGTCCTGTAGCTCTCCTGGAAATTATATTCCTCTCTGTCTTGTACTGCTTGATTTTGATTTTTTTTTTTTTTTTTTGAAGCCCAACACAACCAGCCCCTGGCAGCGGTGTGGTCCCATGAGCCCTTTTTCTTTGCAGAAGCATTTTACAATAGAGAAAAGTCCAAGCTCCATTGATTAGAAGAAATGCAGGGTTACACTCCTGTGATCTGCATGCCAGGGCACAGCTTCCCTCAGAACCCACTGCACCTTCTGCTGTTATCTTTGGAAACACAAAGGGTGGCACCTGAGGAGGAACGGTGGCTCCTTCCATGCCGCTGCTCAAGATGGTTTTAGCACCCCAAAAATCCCATCTGTTTTGATTTACTGTCCTGGGGGGTTTACCTGGGGATCAGAACTGATCCCCATTCCCAGCATAATGAGAGGATCCCACAGATGAGGATTTGGGGATCCAGGGAAACAGGATTGGGATGAGCACAAGGGTCTCACTGACCTGGAGGAGCACAGCACAGGCGAGTCACTCTCTGGAAACTGGTGTGTATTTGCTTTAAAAACCCGCTCTTTGAGGCATTTTAATTAAAACAATATTGATTTTAACTGAAATCCAAAACAATGTTTTTATTCAGATAAAGTGGGGCAAATGCTGCTTTGGAGGTGTCTCCATGGAGCCTCTGAGACTGTGTTTGGTAAGTGTCACATAAATTACCCCAGACGTGACCCCTTTTTGCTCCCACAGCGATGCCAACACCAATTTCTGGGCTGGAAAGACACACAGGGTACACCTGCCATCCAAATGCACATTGGCCAGTGCCTGCCAGCAGAAATTTATGGCATGGGATCAGACAGGGAAAACAAGGAGCAGCAGTGGCCCTGTGCTGCTGCAGGCACACGAGCCAGGGCAGGAACACCACAAACTGCTCCAAACCCTGTCTGCCTTCCCCTCCCTGTCTGCCCTGCACAGAAACTCCCTCTTAGGCGTAATCCACCAAATATTATTTTAAGCATTAATTTACTTTCAGCACCAAATGTGGAAATGGTTGCAAAGGAGAAGGGTTTTCTCTGTGAGCGCCTCCCTGGAGCTGCCCGTGAGAGGCACACCGACCTCTCCTTGCTGTTTTAAAGATCAAATGAGGGACCTGAGTGCTGAAATCCCAGGAAATACAGTCCCTTGCTTGGGCAAAATTCACAGAACTGATCCCTAAGGCCACAAGGTTCAGTTTGGAGGGGAACAGGCTGAGCACATGTGGGCTGTGGGGATGCCAGGACACCTCTCATGTGGATGGGAACCACCTACTTTGGCCCCAAGGGCAGCAACAAAGTGTTGGCAGGGGGTTTGCAGGGAACAGGGAGGAAGAGGAGCTCTCCAAGGAGCTGGGTGTGCCCTCCGGAGCCTTACTTGGTGAAGGAGCTGGAGAGGAGCCCGATGAAGGCGATGGTGGCTCCCATGGCCGCCGTGGTCCTGCAGCCGAGGCGGTCGGTGAAGATGCTGACGATGGGAGAGCAGAAAAAAATCATCCCCATGGCCAGGGAGCCAACCCACGCTGGGGAGAGAGAGGAGAGAGGTGATGGTCAGGGTGGGACAGTGGGGAACAACCACAGTGGGGGAACAATCACAATGGGGGAACAACCACAGTGGGAGAAAAAACACAATGGGGGAAAAACCACAGTGGAGGAACAACCACAGTGGGGAACAACCACAATGGGGAACAGCCACAATGGGGAACAACCACAGTGGGGAACAACCATGATGGGGAACAACCAAAATGGGGAACAACCACAATGGGGAACAACCAAAATGGGGGAAAAACCACAATGGGGGAAAAACCACAATGGGGGAAAAACCACAATGGGGAACAACCACAATCCAACAGGGGCACTGTGGAACCAACCAGGGACCAAGAGCAGCTTTGAAGGCCCCATCACACAGTTAATTAACAGTGTTAATTAACAGTGCAACTTACAAATGGCACAGAGGCCTGGTGGCACCATGGATGGGGCACGATGATGGAGTGCAACGAGGTTTTCCTTGTGTTTCCTTGTGTTCCTCTGCTGGGTTATTGTGTCCCAGGGAAGGCACCAAGTTTCAAAGCTCTTCCCAAACAACCTTTGCTGCACGTGGGAAGGTGCCCCACTGGTGCCACTTCCATCAGGAATGTTCACAGCCAAAAGCCCCCTGAGCTCCTCCAAGCCCTTTGCTCCCCAGCTTTGGTAAGGGAGAGTTTCTTATCCTGAGTTACAGCCCTGCATTCCCGGGGAGCATCCTCACCCACCCCTCCCTCACCCCCCAGAGCCAGCACTCCTCACCTTCCCCTCTCCCCACGCTCAGCCAAGCTGATGAGACACTTTTATCCCAGGTTAAATTCCAGCCCTGACCTGGCCAGGCCATGCCCAAGTGGGACCATCATGCCCTGTCTCCTTCCAGCCCACTCTAAAAACCCCCACTGTCTGTCTCTCTCTCTCTCTCTTTTTTTTCTTTTTTTTTTTCCAGAAACTTTAATTATTCACAGATTTTTTTTTCAGCCCACCATAGAATCGTTAAGGTTCGAAAAGCCTTTTAAGATCCTCAAGTCCAACCATTCCAGCAGTGCCAAGCCCAGCACTAACCCATGGGTCCCAAGTGCCACATCCACATGGCTTTTAATTCCCTCCAGGGACAACAATTCCATCACTGCCCTGAGCAGCCAGTGCTTGACCAGCCTTTTAGTGAAGAAATTTTTCCTAATATCCAACCTAAACATCTCCTGGCACAACTTGAGGCCATTTCCTCCTGTCCACTGTCTTCTCCCTGCCCTCCACCTTCTCCTTTTAATGGTTTGTTGTGATTATTTTGGGGAGGAAAGGCAGGATTTCAAGAAAAGCAATGTGGTAAGGAAGGCAATTTCAGCTCTGAGGAGAAGCAAGAGGTTGCCTGGGTGATGTGTGGAGCAGAGCAGGAAGGACAGAGGGACAAGGGGCCCCCAGCCCTACCTGGCACCACAGTGTGGGGACCTCCTGGAGCATCTCCAAGCTCCAGGTGCTGGCTCTGGGCTGCCAAGCACAGTCCCTGGACATGTGGTCCTTTTACCTTTTTGTACCTCTTTCAGGGTTGGTTTGGAGGGGTTTTTTTTTGCATCCAAGCCAAGGGCTCTGCAAACCTTTTCATCACAGCCTTGCATAAAAAGCCCCTCATGGTCCTTCCAGAGCCGTGAGATCTTCAAAAATAGCCAGGTCCCTATTAAAAGCAAATCCCAGCTATAGAACAGCCTCTCCAACCTCTGCCTTTCACAAAAGGACCACACAAAGGAGCCCTCCCCAGGCTGGGAAGAGCTGACCCTTCCAAATTAATTATAAGTTCGCAAGGACCCAATTTACTTCAAAAAATCTTCCTTAATAAATGCAGAGTGGAGCAATAAAATAAAAAGCAAGGGCTGAGCAGGAACCTCGTGGGACTGGCTGGGCTCTCCTCTCAACTCCAGGCAAAAAAAGACAGGAGAGGGGAAGGGAGAGGGAGAGAGGACCCCCCTCTCCAGCTGATTTTCTTGGTTATAAACACAAGGCACAGTGTAACGAAAGTCCCTCTAATAGGATTAGGTGGCAGCGATCCAAAGAGCCGTCCAAAACAGCTCCGAGAGGGGGTGAGGGGTGGGAGCCACGCCAGGATGGGAAAGGCTCGTTAAATTGGATAATATACTTCCAGAAATGTTCCTTCTACTCCAGCCAAGGCAGTAAAACGTTAGACGGCCCCGTCATGTTTGAAGTTTGTTATTTTTGGAAATTACTTTAAGAAACGCGGAAATAAAAGCATAAAGCGAAGTATTAAATTTAAAGGGCCAGATTCGGATCTTAATAACCCGGGGCTTTACATGCAAATAGGCAGGATCAATCTCTGGCCCCAAAAATGCACATTCACCTGCAGAGATCAAAGCAAACCCAGGGCAGGAGGCTCAGCAACGGGCGCTTAAAAGCTCCTCCAGCTCTGGGTTTGTAAAAAGGAGATATCTCTCAATTAAAATTGGTAAACACACACACACACAAAAAAAATTAAAAAAATAAAAAAAAGAGTCCTGTGGCAAATTGCTCTACCTTAGAGAAAGGGCTTACCACAAGCAATGAATAAAAATAGGCTTGGGGAAGAACATCCAGTTAAAATTAGTAAGAACAATAGCCTCACTTCCAGAGCGGGGTTTTGTCTTCCCAGCGCTTCCCAGCGAAGCCCCGGGAAGCCGGCAGGGCTGGGCCAGCTCCAGCGCTGGAAGGAAACCTCGGCAAAATCTGGGGGCAGCAGAAAAACGCCTCAATGCCGGCTCTGATCCCGGCATGATTCACACCAAAACACCCCCGGAGAGAGGGGGGTGCACATTTTTACCCCCTGTTTTATCCCCAGTGATCTCCGTTCACCTGGGCTGGGGTGAGGATGGAGGGAAGCAGTGGCAGAAAAGCACAAGTTGGGAGGGAAACGGAGCTCAGGTGAAGCCTGGCCCCAAACCCGCCCCTTTGGGCACAGTCCTTGGATCAGCTCCAGGGAAAGAAGGGTTTATTTTTGGCAATCTGTGGTATTGGAGTTTCTGCTGGACTTTGCTGGATGTGAAGGGCAGAGGCAGCCGTTCCTGCAGTGGAAACCAGGCAGGGCTCAGCACCTTCCCTCCCACAGCTTCTCCAACGCTGGAGAAGTTTCCTCTTGATTTAAAGCTACATGAGAAAAAAGGGGGTGATTTCTGCTCCTGATTTCCAGAGGGTTTGGATGGGATGGTTAATTCCCAGCCTGGCCACACCTCCCACCCTCTGTGGCTGATAAGCTGAGCGAGATATGGAAACACACAGACAAGCCCCCACATGAGGCATGGAGCCTTATCAAGCAGGTCCTAAAAGAAGCCATGGAGAGAATCCAGCTGAGGATGAGGCTGGAAGGAGCCCAGGAGCTGCCAGAACTTTGACAGGGATCGGGTTAAGACTTGATTGTGTTTTAGGGTGCTGTGAGTCCAACCAGCTCCTGGGAGCACCAGCTGAAGGGGTTGATTTCAGAGCTGGGTGCCATGGGGACAGCTGGCTGGTGACAGGGATGTCTTGACAGAAATAACTTGACAGATGACATGCAAGAGATGTATTGACAGAAACACAAAATGCTTCAGAAACCACATTTTTAGATTAAAAAAAAAAAAAAAAGGCATGAAGGCATTTCATACTTTTGGTGAGGGGAAATGCACATGACTTTTGGTTTGGGGGTTGCTGATATCAGAGGTGACTCAAGGTGTATTGTCCCTCCCTGACAGCCACCTCTCTGCTTGGCACTGAGGGTTACATTGAGCCCAGACCTGTCCATCCCACCCTGCTCCCACCAAGCCCCTCCTGAAGGGACTGAAGGAGCAGCTGAGGAGCCAGGAACCCCACCCAGGGTACACACCCTGCTCCAGGGGGCTGGGGGAAAACACCAGCCCCAGCTGCCACCCCAGCCCAAGCCACTCATGGAGCTGGTGGCACCTTCCTGGTGCTCCTAGGGATGCTGTGGGGTCAGGGAAGAGCCCAGTGTGGCGCTGGTGCTGCTTTGCTGGAGCAGAGTTGTTGACCAAGGAGAACATTCCACCAGGGGAAAGCTCCAGCTAAAGCTCCACAAATTCCTCCTTCCCACCTTGACATGACAAAGGCAGCCAAGCTGGTGGCCCGTGGCTAATCCAGAGCAATCCTCCAACATGGACAGGGAATGCAGTGGTTGAAGCTCTCCAAGGGGAGCAGTGCATCAGTGGTGTAGGAGATCCCAGAACCATAAAATCAGAAGGGTTGGGGTTGGAAGAGACCTTAAAGATCACCCAGTCCCACCCCCTGCCATGGGCAGGGACACCTTCCACTATCCCAGGGTGCTCGAAGTCCCATCCAGCCTGGCCTTGGACGCTTCCAGCTGTTGCAATAGCATGGCCAGGATGATCCATCCTCCCCAACACCACTCACCCTGGTTCAGGACACAGTGAAAACTGGGGACCTGACCCCTTTGTCCATCAGCCCAACAGCACCAAACTGTGCCCAGAGTGGAGGAGGGACCAGGAGTGCTTTGGTCACCTTCTGCTCCTCCTATCAGTGGGTGACAAAGCTCCTGGGGACCCTGTGGCACAGGGGGATGGGCACATGTGGGTTGGGGGCTCAGCTCCCCCTGCAGTGCTCATGCTGAGGGGTTCCTGTGAGCACCGTGTCTGTGTGTTCGTGGTGGGCAGGGCCCTCAGGGTCATTTCAGGTGGTCCCACCTGGATCAGCTTTCATTCCAGCCACACCATCCAACAGGATGACAAACTCCCCCATTGCTGGCATTTTCCTCAGCAGAAAAAGGTTTCTGAGAGCAGAGCAAGGTAGGAGCAGGAAGATGAGAAAGGAACAAAATCCTCACCCCTCTGAGAGGCGGATCCAAACCCCGCCGGTATTGAGCTCATTGTTCCAAAAAGCACCATTAAAAAAAACCAGACTGCGGTGCTTGAAGCCAAACCTATTTGTTCCTTTAAAACCGGATCTCCAGGGAGAGGGGAGGAAGGGACGTCGCTCTCAGCTGTGCTTCCCCGCTGACCCAAATACCCCGGGCTGGAGGGATCAAGGGCCAGGAGGTGAGCTCAGATCCGCCGCTGGAGGAAGTGTCTTCCCTCGCTTCCCGCGGCTTCTCCCGCTCGCGCCGCGCAGCTGGGACAGGGACAAGGTGCACAGGGTCACCTTCCCCAGCCACCTGGCCTTTCTCAGAGGCAGCCAAAGGTAATCTGCCTCCTGCACCTCTCCTACAAGAAATAAATCAGTTTTTGCTCGTTAAAGGCGCGGTGAAGTTCTGCTGCTGTGAGAAACCTCGTCACGCATCTTCACGGCCCTCCCCAGCCCTACCTGGCTGGATTTTTGGGAGCAACCTCGTGGCTCTTCCCAGGTGGAGGCTGTGGGGGAGCAGGCGGCTGTGCCCCCCTCTGCAGGGCTCCCATGGCACATCTGGAGTGAAAACCAGGCAGCTGTTTCATCTTCGTGTGCCCTTGAAGAGCCATTTGCGTCATCCCCTTGTGCTCTCAGAGTGGAGCCTGAACCACTCCCAGCGGCTCAGCCCCATGTGCTCAGCACCCCCCGCGGGCTGGGCCGGCTCCAGGGATGGATGGTCAAGGCTTAAATAAAGGCAGATGCAAAAATCAGAGCTGAGGAAGCCACCACGATGCACGGCGGGATGGGAAACGGAGCTGGAGAGCAGGAAAATGCAGCTGAGGAGTTTGAAAGCAAAGCTGGGCAACCACAAATTGAACCTGAGGAGCACCAAATTGAACCTGGGGAGAAGAAACTGAACTTTGGAAAGCACCAAACTGAAGCTGAGGGGACCAAAATGGCCCAAAATGAAGTTGTGGAGCCCCAAACTGAAGATGAGGAGCCCCAAACAAACAGGAACACCAAACTGAACCTGGAGACCACCAAATCGAGATCCACAAACCAAAGATGAGGAGAACCAAACTGAAGATGAAGGAGCCACAAACCAAAGTTGTGAAGCCCCAAACCGAAACTGGGGAACATCAAACTGAACCTGGGGAGCACCAAACTGAGATTGAGCAGCTGCAAAGTGAAGATGAGAAGCACCAAACCAACACCAGGACACACCAAAGTGATGCTGAGGAGCCTCAAAACAATGCTGAGAAGTCCTGAACCAAAGCTGAGGAGCCTCCAAACCAAAGCTGGGGAGAACCAAACCGAAGCTGTGGAGCACCAAAGTGAGGATGAGGAGCACCAAACCAAGTCTGAGAAGCATCAAACCAAAGCTGTGGAGCTCCAAGCTGAGAAGCCCCAAATTGATGCTGAGGAGCCCAAAAGCAAGGCTGAGGAGCACCAAACTGGTGCTGAAGAACCCCAAACCAAAGCTGGGGAGCCCCAAACTGAGGAGCCCCAAACTGATGCTGAGGAGCCCAAAACCAAGGCTG
>VWYP01009812.1:21494-38460 GCA_013400435.1 Pycnonotus jocosus | reverse complement strand
CAAGGCTGGGGAGCACCAAACTGATGCTGAAGAACCCCAAACCAAGGCTGGGGAGCACCAAAGTGAAGCAGCCAGGCTTGTCTGGATGGAAGCTGGTGGTGGCAGGGCATTGTGGTGGCAGCCACTGTGCATCACGTGCAGCTCAAAGCCAGCTAAACTCATTAATTGTATAGCAAGCCCTGCTTGGTACCATACCCTAAAGCTTCAGAACAAAGTCGTCCTTTATCAGGTTTGGCTGACTTCTACCCCCCCCCCCCCCCCACTTTTGAAAACAATTCCACAACAGCCTGAAAATTGGAATAAATGGAATTATTCAGAGGAATTATTCGAGGCAAGGGCTGGCTAAAGACCCTTTCAGTGCCCTGTTCATGGTGGCATTAGGAGAGGGTGAGGAAATATGTGAATGTTGTAGAAGTGGAAGCTCCTGTCATTGTGCCATGATCCCATGACCATGGATAAGGCAACAGCTTCCCGGAGATCAGACCCAGCAAGTGTCAATCCAGTCTTTGCCATAGGGGAGTTTTAAAAGACCAATTTTGAACTGGTTCAGGAGCACAGAGCACTGGAGCAGAGCAGGCTGGGAATGCACTTTGCTTTAAAAACCCCTCCACACCTCCCCTGAGTGTGTCTCTCTGCCTCCCCTCACTCTCAAGGACACAGGGGACTTTTAAGAGATGATGGCCAGGCCACCTCCTGTGACCATTAAGTGACAGATCTCAGCTTATGTGAGAGAAATGTCCCACACTGAGCAGGGATGGAGACAAATCTGTGGTTTTGTTTGGCAAGCAGCAGGCACGGAGTGTTTGCCTGGGGTTCCTGTGCTCAACATCCCAGAGAAACTCAGTCCCAGCCACATTTTGCATCCATTTCATTCCAAACCCATAAAACTTGACCGTGGCTAGAGCAAAATGGAGTTAGAGCTGCTTTCTGGGCTGCATCGTGTCCTCCCCATCCACAGCCTCAGCCTCCGAGGCTCCAGAGCTGGTCCAGAAATGCAAATTCTTGTGAAATCCGTCCAAAAGCAGCAAGGCAGCATGTGCTCTGCAGCTGAAACCCACCATGTGCCCAGGCGGGAGTTCTCCTCCCAGCACTCCACTCCACAGGCCAGGAAGGTTTTTCTTCTCTGCGTCGCCTCTGGCTTGCAATTTTTGAGGGATGATTCACCTACCACACACTAAAGTTACCCAACCAACAGGAGCTGCAGCTCCTCAACGTGGGCCACGGCCCATCCAGACGTCTTTCCATGACCCACACACCCAAGGAGGCTGAGGATCTTGTTACTCCAAGCTCTCCTGGTGTTGTGTGGGTCCAAGGGATGTTGGGTTGGACCATGTTTGCCCATGTCCCATCTCCCTGTGTGAGAGCCCAGGGCTGTCCTGGCATTCAGCTGCAGTTGGGCAGAACCAGAGCACTCCCACAGCTCCTGCCCAAATGAACTGGCAAAGGCTCTTTAGCACTGGGGAGGGGAAAAAAACAAATCCTGGGGACGAGCATCTCCCCCCTCGACTGCGCTGTCAAACGCCTCGCCAGCCCCTGGCTCCGTTCTCATCCAGCAATTTTACGAAAAACAGAAAAGTTCCATTTTAATTGGTGAAAATTCCCTCCTCCCACCCACGGAGCACCAATCTGTAATTAGCCTTTCATGTAAAATGATGTTTATTCCTGACGGGGTTTGTCTTGGCACAAACACGCGCTCTGAAATGTGCACACATTTGAAGACTCAAACCCTGCATTTAATTCTCTATCTGCTTGTTAATCCTCATTGTTCCCAAGCCCCTTTTCAAAACACACCCACAGAGAGAAGAAAGTTTGGGGGTTTTTTTTATGTATATCCATAAAAACCTCCTTCCAGCATCAGGACACCAGCAGCAAGCATGACACTGGCCCAGGGTCCGGCTGCCCCCGGGTCCTCGGTGCCAAGACCAAACCTCCTGATTTTGTCCATCTTCCCCTTCCTTTATTATGTGTTTTTCTTTCCAGTTGTGATGCCTCTCAATGTTCCCCCTGCAGTACAACTGAAGGGTGGGAGCCCTGAAGCGGGAGGATGGGAGAAGGACTGTGGGGAACCCATCAACAGCACCCAGCTCTGTTTTGGAGAACCTGCCCTCACCAGTGGAAGCCAAGTCTCATGATTCCTGGGCTTAATGTGGAGTGATTTGGGATTTACACTCTCCAAGTGGTGGCCACATCTCCTAACACAGCAGCTTGAAGCTCCCAGGACCTGCCAGCTGGGGCTGGGTGACCAGAGCAGATCAGATCCTTCCCCTCTGTCCAGCTCTCCAGTGAGAGCCCAACAGGGGCTGCCAGTGGCTGCTCCAGGTTCTGCCATTTCCAACAGGGCAATAAACACAACATCCACCTCATAAAATGAAAGGGACAGCAAAGCTTTGGGATCAGGGACAGGAGCAATATCAGGGTTGTGATTAAGGTTTGGGTTAGGGCTGGATCAGAGTTAGGGTCTGGATCAGGGTTGGAGTTTAGGGTCAAGGTCAAGGGACATTGCTCTCCCCAGCCCAATGCATCCTGGTGGGTTGGGGTTTCCTCCAGGCCCCTTACCCAGTGTTTTTGGGGAAAGAGTTCCCACTGCTGAAGCCAGGCAGGTTCCAAGCTGATGGCAATGATTAACTCTGGTGGGACACTCTGGGTCAGCTGTGGCCCCAGACAGCGGCTGATGCACTTCCAAAGCTCTCAGCCTTTGGAAAAGCCATGACCTGACCAAACTTCACTGGGCTTTGACTATGATTAACCTCCTGCAGCCACTGGTGCAAGGTCAGCGAGCCTGGGAGCAGCTCAGCACTCACACGCCACCACGGCCATGCCCTGTCCCCAGCAGGGAGGTGTGACCCCCTTCTGCCTCTCCAGCCCCAAAACGTGTCACCTCCTCTGAACCCCACCACGGCCACCTCATGTAGCTGGCAGGTTTGTACTGGTGACCAGTTCCTGCAGCCACAGACAACTGGGAGCACTGTGCAGCTGAGGGACCAGGGTGGTGGAGGAATTCACCCCAGTGCTTCATCTGCTCCCAAATTGGGCAGGAGGGATGAAAGGGGAAGGGAGGGATGAAAGGGGAAGGGAGGGATGAAAGGGGAAGGCACCTGCCAGGACATGAGCACCAGCACCAGGACTGGGCCAGCAGTGCTGGGATGTGGGATCAGCCAGGACCAGCCACTGTTTCCCAGGCTGTGATCCAGGTGAGTGCTGCCACTTTTGAGGGCACAACTGAAAGTCCTGAAGGGCTGGAGTGTGACTCTGGGAGCAGCCCCTGCCCTGCCTGCTGCCCCATGTGAGTGGCTGCCATGGCTTTTCCCAGCTGGAGCAGCCTGATCAACCTTGTGATCCACCAGGACACAGAGATGCGGTTCCTGGTTGGATCAGCCTGACCAGCCCTGTGATCCACCAGGACATGGATCCATGGTTCCCATTGGATCAGCCTGACCAGCCCTGTGATCCACCAGGACATGGATCCATGATTCCCATTGGATCAGCCTGGCCAGCCCTGTGATCCACCAGGACATGGATCCATGGTTCCCATTGGATCAACCTGGCCAGCCCTGTGATCCACCAGGACATGGATCCATGGTTCCCATTGGATCAGCCTGGCCAGCCCTGTGATCCAGCAGGACATGGATCCATGGTTCCCATTGGATCAACCTGGCCAATCTGTGATCCATTGGGACATGGATCCATGGTTCCCATCTCCACAGCTTGGAGCAGATGTCAAAGCAGCACCAGCTCACAAGCTGAGATGAGAGGGCAAAGCCAACAGAGCTCATCATGCCAAGGTCAGGGGTTCCTGTCCCAGCCAGGCACAGAATCCATGTGCATCCCTACGGGAGCCAGTGCCCAGCACTGATCTACCACTGCATCTCCATCTCCATGGTGACATCACACCTGACACACAGGAACCCAAAAATGCCCAGCCATGCTTCAGGGTGAGAGCCCCTGGGACATCCCAAGCCTTTGGTGCTTTGGGGAGAGGATGGGATGGATCCTGGCCACCAATGGGGGGCAGGTCGGGCTCCACTCCTGAAACAAAGCTGGTGGCCCAAGGCTGCTCCATCCTTGTGAAATCACCGGGCACTTTCTGCCTCCTCTGCCCCCCTGCCACCAGCCCCTCCTGGGCTGTGTTTGGGAACCCTCCTCCCTCTGCGGTGAGACAGGGGTGACAAAGGATGCTTTTTTCCGAGCTGGAAGAGACAGAAAAGTTTCCCTCTTTGCCAAATTTCTCCCGAGCCATCTTCTGTTTCCCATTAAGAGCGAGGAGAAGAAGAAGACACCCCGCGGCCCAGCTCCACGCTCCTCCCACCACAACTCCCATGGGCACTTGTCAACATCCCAGTGAAAAAAAGGAGAATTAAAGCCATGCAACCTGGCTGGCCATGACCCAGGGACCCGCAGAGCGAGGGCCGGCGGCGGGTGGAAAACAACCCCCCTGCTCTGCTCTTACATCTCCCCCACGGAAACTTTTCAACTCCAGCCGCTGGCAGGAGCCAGGCTGATCCCAGCTGAATTCCTTCCACTTACCAGCAAATAAATAGCAGTTAAATGAAAGGAAAGAGAAAAACACCCTCTTTTCAAAGGGGAAAACAAAGAAGTCAGGGAAAAATAAATGGAGGCGAAATGTTCGCTGGTCACAGGCTCACGAAGATCTTTTTCCTTCCCAGCTGGGTACTTGACAGCCTTCCCTTTCAGCTAATTAAGGGATACTCAGAAAGAAAAATACTTCCAGCCCTTTGCCAGCCCTGAGCATTGAGGGGAGAGTCCCAGCAGGCTGGACACCAAACCCAGGAGCCCTGGCCACAGCTCTTTGCCTGCCCAGGCACTGGTTTTTAGACAAATAATTGCCATTGCAGGACATCTGTGGCCTTCTCCCAATACTGGCAGATTTCTGCACAGCCTTTCCTCCAAACCCTCTGGTGCTGGGCATGTCCAGTCTTGGAATTACAGAATTCTGGAGTCATTTAGGTTGGAAAAACCATCTGAAACCATTGAGTCATCCTGTTAACCCAGCACTGCCAAGCCCATCACTCAGCCATGTCCCCAAGTGCCTCATCAACACATCTTTTCAACCCCTACAGGGTGTTTAATATATATGTATACTTCTATACATCTATATATCTATACCTTCCCCTAGACAAGGGTGTCTTGAACCTCAAGTATTTCTCCTGACTAACAAACACCTTCCCTGCTGCAAAATTTCCAAGCATCACTTTGCAACCTGTCCCTCGCTGGAGAGTCAGTTCCCTTGGTTTTTGCAGCTTTTGAGGGAGCTGAAGGCAGTGATCACCCTCTGTCCCCTATCAGGAACAACCCTAGGCCAGGTTTCAGCCCTGCATATTCTCCCTTCATCATCAATCCTTTCCCATTGTGTGCTGGACAGGGATGGAGATGGAGATGACATGGAATTGTTTAGAGGAGGGTTAGGTTGGAGATCAGGAAAGGTTCTTCCCCTAGAGGAGGCTGGGCACTGCTCAGGCTCCCAGGGAATGGGCACGGCCCCGAGGCTGCCAGAGCTCCAGGAACATTTTGGGATGCACAGGCTGGGATTGTTGGGGTGTCTGTGCAGTCTGAGAAGACTCAGAGGTGCCCTTATCACTCTCTACAATCCCTGAGAGGTGCCTGTGCTCAGCTGGGGTTGGGCTTTTTCTCCAGGCAGCACTGACAGAACAAGAGGACACAGCCTCGAGCTGCACCAAGGGAAATACAGGATGGACATTAGGAAAAAGTTTTTTACAGAAAGGGTGATAAAGTATTGGAATGGTCTGCAGGGGAGGTGGTGGAGTCCCCATCCCTGGATGTGTTTAAACAAAGACTGGGTATGGCACTCAGTGCCAGGGTTTGGTTGAGCTGTCAGGGTTGGACTTGATCTTGGAGGTCTCTTCCAACCTGGTGATTCTGTCCAGGATTGAACTGGATGATCCTTGAGGGTCCCTTCTAACTTGGGATAATCCATGGATCTATTATCCTGTGAGATGGGGATGGAGATAGGGGGTGCTGTGGGAAGAGTCAAACCTCCCAAACACCCACCAGCCACAGCTGGGGCATCCCCATGAGGAGCAGGGTTGGGAAAAAGCCTCCTTATGTTTATCCCAGTGCCAACCACACACCCCACTGGCACTGCTGGCTCTGCCCTGCAGCATCTCCAGAGCCAGCCCCACCCAGAGCCCTCCAAGCTCCAGAGGAAAAAAAAAATGCTGTGGAACCTCAGCCTCAGCCCCACTGGAGCAAAACCCCTGAAATGGAGAGGGCTGGGATTCCTCCCCTGTGGCACCCAGACAGATCCACCCACTCCAATATCACCAGAATATTCCAGTTATGTTGCTGATTTGCTTCCAGCCCGAATTTCCCCGAAGATAAAGTCTGCCCCATACCCAACAATGCATGGGCTGGAAATATGAAAGGGAAAATCATGGTGGCTGCTCCAGGTGCTTTCTGAGGGCAGGCCCCTCCCCAGGCTCTGCCAGGTGCCTTTTAAGTTGTTTTTTTTTCCCCAGGTTGACTCACAAAGGAGGTGACACCTCCCTCCATGGCCTGTTCCACCTCAGCTCTCCTGCCACCAGCATCTTCCCCAGATTGTCCCAGGGCTGAGGGACACGAGGTGATGACTGACTACACTGGAGAGCCTCCTCCACTGAGAGAATAACTTTAAAAATCAAAATAAATGACAAAAAGCCGTTTTTAAGCAGGCTGAGCAGAGCCCTGGGGCAGTCACAGAGTCACCCTGGGCTGACACAGCATCTGTGGGACAAAGCAGCTCCGTGCTGGAACATCTGGGCTCTTCTGATGGCCATTTGGAAATTATTTCTTGCCCCAAGGCTGGAGAGCTTCCCCCGGGTCTGCAGCACAGACACCAGTGCCTTTGGATGGTGCTCCTGGAGCCCACGGACCAGGAAAAACATCCCCAGATGACACAACACTTGTGCATCATCATTAAACCAGACACCCAGAGGGCAAGAGAAGGGGAAGAAATCCATGTGATCTTAATCTCTTGGAGCTTCCTTACATTAAAGACCACATTTGAGAACAACTGGATATCTCAGAAAAAAAAAAAAAAAATTAGACCAGGCTGTCATTAAGCAAATCCAACCGCTAAAGGAAAGTGAAAAACAGCAGTATTTTATTTTATCTAATTTATTTAATTTTTTTTTAGCCCAGCAAGAAGCAGGTTCCACCCCTTTGCCAACGGGCTGTCACTTTTGGCTGACCTGCTCTCATTTGAAAGTTTTTCAGACGCCGGCTGGCTCCGGGGAAGGGCCAGCCCTGCCCTTTGGTGCTGCGGGAGGAGGGCAGAGGCGCCGGGGCTCCGAGCAGGAGGAGCCCCCTGCTCCCCATCCTCATCCCGGGAGCTCAGCCCCGAGCCCTGCCGCTCCTGCTGCTGCCCCCGGGATGGGCATCCGTGATCCACAGGCATGAATACCCCCGTGTGGATCTGTGCACACACTCACATCTGCATACAAATTAAAACCCGAGCCCCTGAGGGCTTGAGCCCACACGACAGCCACAGGCAGAGCTCGCTTGGAGCCACACAATGTTTAACGAGAGCGAGGGGAACTGGGGACAGCTCCGACCGCTCCGAGTGCCCCGGTGGCAAAGGGCTCTGCAGGCAGGTGAAATGTTAATGTGCTTTCCTGAGGAAATGCCTCCGCTTTTTGCTGCATCAAGGGCTTTGAAATGGGAATAAACAACAGGGCAGGTTAATGAAGGCTCCTGTCAGTTCCTGAGTGAGGTTTGATCCTGCCAGTCAGGGTTAAAAACCTCACAGCCCATCTCTGTGGCCAGGGAGCCTCATCTTGCTCTGCATGGAAATATGGCTTTTTGGGGTGGGAATCACAACTACACTGTCCCTACAAAACTACCCTGTCCCTACAAAATTACCCCTGTCCCTACAAAATTACCCCAATCCCTACAAAACTAGCCCTGTCCTACAGGTGCCAAGGGTGGGATTGCTGTAGGGAACAGACCCCACAGCCCCCAGTCTTGTTTTCAGCTGCCTGAGCTCCCCCTTCACCCATCCACGCTCAGGGCAAAGGGAAAAGCAGGTGCTGAGAGGATTCAGCAGCATGGAGCTGCAGCTTGCCAGGATTTTTGGGGTATGGAGGGATGTGGGGGGCCAGGGGCAGCCCCGAGCGTGGGGTGGGTCCAGCCCCTCGGCTCTCCCAGCACGGATCCATGGGGATGTGCTGGAGGACACCAGCCTGTCCTGCTCTGTGAATGGCTCGGGGGATGCTGCTCCTGAGGGATCAGAGCATTCCTCAGGCTCTGCAGTGATCCTGGCAGGAGAAAATCCCTTCCCAAGGCAGCTGGCACACACTCATGGGGTGGCATTCTGGTTTTAGCCCAGCTCTGCATGGAAATATGGCTCGGGGGATGCTGCTCCTGAGGGATCAGAACGGCAAATCCCCAGGACAGGGCTGCTGGGTGCCAGCAACGAAGGGAAGAGCAGTGACACCATGGCCAATCCTCAGGATAGGGCTGCTGGGTGCCAACAACAAAGGGAAGAGCAGTGACACCACGGCCAATCCTCAGCACAGGGCTGAGCAGAGGCAGCCACACATCACCACTGCCCCTGTGCCCCTGCCCCGGGCAGGGAGGGTTCCCAAATCCCGACTGCTCCAGCTGAAGCTGTGGCAAAATGTCCAACATTTTCCAGTGGCCAGGGCCTGACTCTGAGTAGAAGAGCAAACACAGCCGAGCTGTGCTCCCCACAGACAACCTGGAGCTGAAATTTTCACCTGAAAACATCCCTGCTGCAGCACTGCTGCCCTTGGAGAGCACAAAGCTCGGGGTGCAGGACCCCCTGTGCATCCACATTTGCTTTGAGGGGTCTGTGAAGCTCCAGCGTGCCCGGGAGCTGGGAGAGGCACAGAGAGGGAGGGAGGGATGGGGAGATGGAGGAGGTGAAGGCCGGCAGTGCCAGCCGCGGGCCTGTCGGGATCACACGGGCTCTGCAGAGCCGGGGAGAGGCTCGTTCCTGTCTCCTGTGCTCTGATACCGGCTGCTTCTCGCTGAACCAGTCTGACCATCGGGCCGAGCCAAAACTGATTCATTCATAGGAAAATGGGGAAGGAGATGGGCTCGTCACCCTGACTAACGGGGAACCCGGCCAACAACCTGCTGCTCCCACAGCAGCCCCACATCCTGCTGGGCTCCTCACCATCCTCCCGAGCTGCGTGGCTCAGGGGAAGCTCCACAGCCGGCTGATAAAGCAGGAGTTATCTGCAGCAAGTGCCGGCGTGTGGCCAGGGCTGCGATCACCCTGGCATTTTGCAAGAGCTGATTGCTGGGTCGGAAGCAGAGGAAACATTAAAGCCCTCAGAGCCGTCTCCTTCCACGCCGCTCTGCCTCCCATCATCTTCCCCGCGGCTTTCAGGGTTGTTTTTTTTATCTCCGTCCTTCTTCATCCGGCAGTAAAAATCTAAACAACCGCCTTTGTAAAAACTGTTTTCTGTGGGGGCGTTTTTTTTGCGTCATTTTTTGTTTGTGAGGCCAGTGGAACACAAACTGTGGCGGGAGGAGGCTGCAGATGGTGGGCTGGGAACCCTGGGGTGGAGAGGATGCTGTCCCAAGGGAAGGAAACGAGCTCTGAACACCAGGCTGGGGCTAATCTTGTCTCCAGATGGAGATTAGGATGGGCCAGCAGGGGTTAACAGCCAGGCACAGGGGTCACACCAGGACCTGAAGTGCCTCCTCTCCAGGCTCTTTGGTTCGTGCTTTGGTTGATGAACTGAAGCAGGGCAGAGTTTAAAAAACAGCTTTAAAAAAAAAATCTGCCATGATTTCTCAGCTTTGGGCAACACATTGGATTTTATATGAATCTCCCTTAATAAAGGTTTTTTTCCTAAAATGCAGATCCCGAGGGAGTTTCAGCTCTCCCAATCAAAAGCCTGTGACACCATCCCTTGCCCCCAGATCACCTGAATTTTTATCTCCTGATCCTGCAGACATCAGGACAAAGCAAGGCAAAACTTCAGTTCTCAGTGAGAAATCCACCCTGGGTCTTGAAAAATCCCCATTTTCAAGGCAGAAAAGCACCAGCCAGGCCAGTTTGGGTGGGGAAATGCCCCAAATCTTGACCTTGGGAGTGCTCAGCCTCCTCGAAGGTTCCACGGGGAGAGTGGAAAACTGGGAGCACGTGAGCCAGAGACAAGCAGAGCTCTGGATATCGCAGCCAATGTCTCTCACCTCTCCCACACCACCCCAGCAGGCTGCAGAAGAGTTGCCAAATATAAAATTTTCATTTTCCCATCTGGGTTCCAGGGCAGTGATCGAGCATTTCGCACATGACACTGAGAGTGGAAAAGCCTGGTGCAAGGGGCTTTAGGATTCACTCCCAGCTGTCCCTCCCAAGGGCATCCAGACCCCCAGAATCAGCCCCAGGAGTGTGCACCCCACACCTGCTGAGCAGGACAGGAAAAACCTGCAAGGGATGGGAATCTCATTCCCAAGGTGCAAGGGAAAAGCTGTCCACAAAGCTGTTGACAACATCCCCGTCAGTCCTCACCCCTTCCCCTCCCAGGCTGGGTTCTCACCGACTCTGGAGAAGTTTCCCTGGCATCAGGACAGTCAGCACAGCATTTATTTAATGCTGAATTTTCCCCTGGGGAGGGGAATGGTGGGGAACAGGCAGGAGGAGCCTCACAAACACCTCAAAGCTCCAGCAGTGCTGAGGCTCCAATGAGCTTCTACCGAAAAAAAATATTTAAGAACCAAATTCAGCTGATATTCCCTCCTTGGAAGTGGCCTCTCCTGATCCCACTCCTATTATTATGCCCTGCAATTAAGTGATAAATCTATAATTGCCTTTTCTGATGCAGCTGAGCACAGCAGAAAGCAGGAGCTGGCCTTGAATTCATCACCCTGGGCAGTTGGAAGCCACCCTGTCTGAAAGGGTTCTCCTGCTTTGTGGACAGACAGACAGACAGGATCCTACAGCAGCTTCCTGGGGCAGCAGCATCACCTGTGCAGCTGTACCAGTGGGATTGGGGTACTGGATTTAGGGGAAGTGACCCCAGTTTTCCATCCTGGAACCTTGGCATGAGGAGCATGGCCGCACCCAGCCGCTCTCAGGCCATAGAAAGCCCAACTCGCTATTTCCATTCACCTTCATCACCTCTAAAGGAGCTCTGATGGGCTGGGGCATCTTCCCAACAGCACCAGCCCTGATTTCAGCCGTTTTACAGTTTGGTGTCCCCTGAAACCTGATCCTTACCATTTTCCCAAGCTTTTTCACTATTCCACCTCAACACCTCTCCTGACCTTGGGGACCTGGCACCAGAACCTCGGGAAAGAAAACTCCAAACCCCCTCCCAGGGTGAACATTTCCCAAACATGCCCCAATCCCCCTGTCCATAAAGGGCAAAGCCCCCCGTGCCCCCCTGGCAGGGCGGGCGGGCTCCCTCCCGCCGGGGAGCAGCCACAAGAAAGGCCGATGCGATTTGCATCGTTAGCATTCTTTCCCCTTTTAATAACCCAAGGTGTTACCAGCAACACTCTCACTGATTTTTATCTCCGCAGCGCCTTTTTAAGAGCTCCAATTTGTTTTTCTTGGAGATCTCGTTTTGTTTTATTAAAGCTGACACCGAAGAGGGGAAAGGAGACTGTTCTGGGCCCAGAATGAAAATATCCCATTTAAAAACCCCGTATTATTTTCTTGGAAACGCTTCTCCGTTGACTTTAATTAAGCTCTCCCCGGGCTTGCAAGCTTGGCGTGCTTGGCTCTCAGGCAGGTTTAATCCCAGACAAGCTCCCCACACCCCCAGTTGTCCCCGCTCCCACAAATCTTAAGAAACAAACCAGGTTTTGCTAAAATACACGGATTAATGGCTGGCCCACCATCAGGAACATCCTGACGTCGCCTTTTCGTCACCGGTCACGGCGTAAGCTGCGCTCGCTTTGCCAGCAGATCCAAAAAGGGGAATGGTGGCCTCTTTTTTGTTGTTGTTGTTTTTTTTTTTTGTTCTCCTTTATTTTATTGTATTTTTATTGCCGTTGCAAGGCTGGGGGGATGCACCTCTTGTGCCTGACCGTGCCCCAGAGCTATCAGGGCAAGCAGGGTGGCCACAGCCCAGCTCTGGTGACCACGGCGCTGCTGCTGAGCCTTACCCAAGGTGCTGCCCTAAAATCAATAATTCCCCCTCCCCCTCCTTGGGAGAAGGAAGCTCTTTAGGATGATTGCAAACGCTCCAAAAGTTGGGAAATCCCAGGAGGGAGCTTGTCTGGGCATCATCTGGTGCCTACCCATTATGTAATTACCGCCGATCTTTAATCACAGATGAGACTTTTCCATCGGAATCGAATCAGATGGAGAATGGGAGGCACAATCCTCACTGGAGGAGCTGCCATTGGATGTGATTCCCACCTCGGTAGGCTCAGGTTTATTCACTGAGCTCCCTCTGCTCTGCACAGGTTTAGTGCCAAAAACCCCTCTGGGTCCCTGGCAAACACCCACATCCCCCCAGGAGGGAAGGATTTGCCTCCCTTTCACACACAGGATCTATGGGTGGACAGATTAAGGCCAAGAGCTTGAAACAAAAGCTTTGTTTTGGTGCCTGATGGGAGATGACCAAGAAAAGGGCCTTTGGGGATGCCACTGGGCAGGGTGGCCACATGCCCTGGGGTCCCCAGCTCAGTTGGTCCCCGGGATGGGGTGGTGGGTGGGTGCTCAGGGCAGGTTCCTGGGTTGCAGGCACTGTGGTAGGGTTGTTTCTCCTCCCTGAGAAGGGCCCTGGTGTTTGCCCGGGGCGAAGCCCAACAAGTCAGCCCATGCACCGAGTGCCTGAGCAGAGCACGAACCCCGGGAGAGGCGGCTGCTCTGCAGGGAATCCTGGAATGCTTTGGGTTGGAAGGGACTGCAGAGATCCAGGCCCAACCACACTGCCATGGGCAGGGACACCTTCACTGGACCAGCTCGCTCCAACCTCCATCGAACCCAGCCGTGGCAAAGCAAGAAAAACCCATCACGAGCTGCTAAACCCAAACTGAGAGCCACAAAAACCCCAAAGACGGGGAGGAGCAGGATTCAGGGAGCTCATCTCCTCCAGTGTGAGGTTTTACAGACCAGATTGTCCCCAAGCCACGCTGCTGGCATCACTGACCCCCAAACCCCATCCCCAGCTGGCACCGGGACACAGCGCTGGGAGCTCCCGTGCGTGCGATTCTCCTCTGCCCGTGCCCTGCGGGATGGAGGTGCGGGATACCCCCGGGGTGGAGCTCCCCTGGGGCACCAAAGGGGCTCTGGGGCTGCCGTCCTGCCGCTGTGTCCTCTCGGTGATCCCACAAGAGGCCAGGAGGTTGCTGAGAGCACGCTGGGCTGCTCCTTGCACAGAGGCTGGCACGGCATGGCACGGCACGGCGCAGCTGCCAAGGATGCCCAAGATGAGTTCCAGCAAAACAACTGACCCCGGGCACAGGGCTGTGACCCGGCAGCTCTTCCCGAGGCTTTTCCCCCTGTTTCACCCCGCTCCAGCTCTCCAAGGACGCGCTGGGGACACGGGGCAAGCTCGGGTGATTTTTTTAGGGATCTACAGCTCAAAGGGCAAGCTCGGGTGATTTTTTAGGGATCTACAGCTCCAAGGGCGAGCTCTTGGGGGGATACCCGGCAAAGGTGCGGATGGAATGCGGGGCTGTGCCCCTCTCCCTGCCCGCGGGGTGTGTCCCAGCGAGGCCGGAGCAGCGGGCAGCGCAGCGGGCAGGGCGTGCGGGCAGCGCCGCGTCCCGGAGCTGGCAGGACCTGTTGTGCGAGGTGCCGGGGAGAGGCTGGAATGGCTCTCGCCTTGCGAGCGTGTTGCAGCAATTCCCAGCGCACGTCACGGGGGTTTTGCAACCTCGCCGACTGTCTCGGGGTGGATGCGCCGAGAGCGCCCGCAGAGAACCGAGAGCTGCGGGGCCCGAGGTGGGCACGGCAACGCCCGGCGGGACACGGGGCACGGCCCTGGGCATGGCACACACCTCTACACACACACACACCGCTCCATCAGGCCCTTTTCTGCGGGGCTGAGCGCCAAAGGGCAGCATCTCCTTCCCTGGCCATCGCCCTGACCATCTCCTCCCCTGGCGATGGGAAATAACCAATCCTTCGAGGAAGAGGAAGAGGAAACCCAACAAATCCCTGCTGTCACGGGTTCAGCAGTGTGTTTGCACACGTGCTGGATTGGTGTCCAGCCCTCTCGCTGCCATGGAGATGCCATGGGATGCACAGGCTGAAGGTTGTGCAGATCTGGGGAAAAGTGATTCCTCAGGGAAAACACCGGCTGCAAGGTGTGGCTGCGTGGCCTCTGTCTCAGCTGGGAAATTCTGGCATTTTCTCCATGCTCTGACCCGCTCAGAAGAAACCCCTGAAGGGTGATCATTCCAAAAAAAGGGAGTGGGAGAGACCGAGGTATTTGGGGATGTGCCAGAAAATTCTGTATGGCACCCGGAGAGCAGCCAGAGGTGGGCAGAACCCCAAAATGGACTCGGTGATCTTAGAGGCCTTTTCCAACCTATTCCATGATTATGGAGCCAGGATGGAGCCTCACGTGCTTCCAGCAAGGGGCACAGCTTGGGAAGTGCCTGTGGCATCACCCCAAATGCTGCTGATGTCCCCAAGAGCCCCGTGTCACCTCTGCTGCTGTCACCTCATCCAGCCACGCTGCCCCCCTGCTGCTGGCGTGTGCCACGCTGCCCGAGGGCCCCGGGAGTGAAGGGGATAAAACAGCAAAAGGCTGCTCTGGGCTGGTATCCAGAGGGTGCCAAACCCTGCTGGGCACAGCAGCAGTGCCACCGTCCCACCGGGGCCACCTCCCCATCAGCACGGCAGGAGCGGGGCTGGCTCGCTGCCACCCAGGGAATTTCCCCCGTGCACACCAAAAATCAGCCCTGGGAGGAGGAAACCCAGGAGATTCCTCCTTCCCCAAACCGCCCTGGAGGGAATTCAGCTCCACAGCCACCGATCCTGATGGTCCCCATCACACCAGCAGGGTTTTTTGGAAGGCTGTTCCTGCTGGGGATGGGATGATTGATGGTGCTGCCTCATAAATGGGATAATCTCTGTGAATCTCTGTCTGGTGAAACTGGATGAGGAGGGAGAGAGCCAGAGGAGCTGTCCCAGGGACAGGGACAGGTGACAACGCCCACGAGAGCTATGCACAGGCAGCCCCTGGGCACTGAGTGAGGCCAGTGGTGCCTCCCAGCTCCGGGGTTTGGCCCAACCTGATGGGTCAGGTCTATTTTCAGGTGTTGGATGAGAACCATCCCAGCTGCTGAGGGGCTTTAAGGAAATTAAAGGGTGACCTGTCAAACTTGGGGATTTCTCCCCAAAACAGGAAATGCAATGGTTCCTTTGCTTTGTGCTGCATCACAGCCCGTTGTCACCTGGTGCCACCACATCCATCCCAGCCCTGTGATGTGCAGCACGAACCCCTTCACCCTCCAATCCCTCCTCATCCTCCTCCTACTCCCAGTCCAGTCTCGGTGATGGAGCTGCAGCTCAGCAACTTCGAAGTTTAACCTACAATCCAAACCCCACAAAGTGGAGGTGGTTTTATTCATTTAGTGGCAACCAAAAGGACCAAACCCCTCCAAACCATCTGCACAACTCTGTGTTCCACTTCTTCACAGGCCACAGCGAGGTCACAGGGGCTGCCACCACTCAAGGACAATGGCCACAAGGAAACACAACCTTACATCTCCTTGGCTGGCTGCTGAAGGACACTTAAAAGTAAATTAAAAACCACTAAAAAGGGAAATGTGCTGGCTGAGAGGGCCCCTGTAGTCTTGAAAAACAAGAACCTCCCTTAGAAACAGCACTGCGGCCTCCTAATAACCTTAATCGCTCCCGACAGCCCCAACCAAGAACCAGGTTTAACAACATGACTGGGCTTTGTTTGCTTTTCAGGCTGCTTTATCTCCCAGGGCACCTTGCAATCAGCTCAGGCAAAACCCCAGTTCCTCTAAAACTCCCCCGTGTTTCCCTGCAGTCACAAACTGCAGCTCCCAAAACAGAGGCAGCTGAGCTGGGGCAGAGCCTGGTGCTGGCACGTTGGCATCCCAGCATGGCAAACCCCCAGGAAATCTGGGAAAGCTGCTCTTTGTACTCCCCAGCTAGCAGGGCAAGGTAATAGAAATGTCTTTTTTTGTCTCTTTTTGCTGGATTTACATCTCCATCTGGGCTAGGTAAATATTGTTCTTGTCAGTGCATCCCTCTGTGGGGTTACAGGAGGGTTGGGAGCCCTGATGGATGTGGGAAAGGCCCCAGGAATGCTGAGGTCCACAGCACCTTTGGCCAATAAAGCTGTGAAATGGGGCCAGAACAGCACCCTGGTAATTAGCAAAAGCTCCAAATCCTGCAGATTTGGGTTGGAAAGTGGCAACCACTGTGGCACCTTCAGGACGTGGGAGCTTCCCGAGTGCCAGCACTGGATGATGAGCTCATCATCCCAATTTAGTTGGGATCATTTCCAAGAATTACCTCTGGCAATCAAAAGCAGTGTGGCCAAGAGGTTGAGACAGGGGATCCTCTCCCTCTCTAAAGGAGCTCCAAGAGAGCTGGACTGGGACAGGACAAGGGGGAAAAGGAGGCCAGAGGGCAGGGCTGGATGGGAGATTGGGCAGGAATTGTTCCCTGGGAGGGTGGGCAGGCCCTGGCACAGGGTGCCCAGAGCAGCTGTGGCTGCCCCTGGATCCCTGGCAGTGCCCAAGACCAGGCTGGACAGGGCTTGGATCAGTCTGGGACAGTGGAAGGTGTCCCTGCTCATGGCAGGGGTGGAATGTGGTGGTTTTTAAGGTCCCTTCCAACCCAAAGCACTCTGTGATTTACCCTTGATTTGACATTTCTCTTCCCAGCTCCTAAAGCTCCAGCCACGCCCACCCATCCACAGAATCTTCTTCAGCCCAGAGAGGAGTCCAGGGCTTCTCCTCCCCTTCTTCATATGACTGTTAACACTGAAATGCTTTATTTTCTCAAAAAAAAAAAAAAAACAAAAAAACC
>VWYP01009808.1:1591-19325 GCA_013400435.1 Pycnonotus jocosus | reverse complement strand
CTAAAATTTGAAAAATTTGTTCTGGGGGAAAAAAAAAAAATTTTTTTTTTTTTTTTTTCGTTTTTTTTTTTTTTTTTTTGTTTTTTTCTCTTCTCTTTACAAAACAAAGAAGAAAAAAAAAACAGGATATAAGAAAAAAAAACCAACATATGTACAGGAAGAGCTGGCCAACTCCAACAGAAAGCACTACAACAAGCATGGTGTTTCCAAACAGTTGCTTGGCCTGGAAAATTTAAAAGCAATTAAATTAGAATAAAAATATTAGGAAAACAACTGGACTCTAAAGCTACTGTGCAGCCAGGGCCACAAGCACAGAACTTTGTACAGTAAAATTCAGTTGGGAGCTCTACCCGGTTTTTTTTTTTTTTTTTTATTTGTTTTCATCCCCCTTTTCCCACCCCCACCCCCGTTTCAACCTGAAAACATATTGCTTACAGCCAGGAAAAGAGAAGGAAAAGCAAAGCCTGGGGCCAACAAGTGCAGGTGTCCCTGTGGGAGCAGGACCAGGAGCTGCTCCGGGTCCCCCCCTGCCAGACCTGGGGGAATTTGGGGAGGGGTTTAATCCCCACCCCCCTTCACATTCCAGCTCTGGAGACAAAACCCAGCCAGGCAGGGAGGGGAGGGAGAGAATCCCCCTCCCACAGGGGCTCAGGGACCCCCCCCAGCCCATCTGGGGGTTTGGGAGAGGAGCCCCCAAGCTGGCAGGGGACCCCTCCTCAGTGTGGAGAGGGGTCTTTGCTTTTTGGGCAAGTGGCCAACGAGGGTTTAGGGCAGCTCTGGCTGGACCTCGGGGGCTTTTTCCCTCCAGGTGGGATTTGGCCAAGCGTGGAATTTTCTGGAGTGAGGGGGAAGTGCTGGGAAAGGCACCAACGCCCCTCTATGTGCCCCCCCCGGGCTGCTGGGGTGAGGGATGGAGGATTTGGGGTGCCCAGAGCAGGGGCTGGAAGGAAGGAAGGAAGGTTTGGGGTACCCTGAGGGGAGGGATAAAGGGAGGATGGAGGATTTTGGGGGCACTCAGAGGGGGAGGGATCAAAGGAAGGAAGGAGGGTTTGGGGTCTGGCAGTGCCCAGCAACACCAAGACCCTCGGGGAGGGGGGTCTCAGCCCCCCCTGCTCCTCACCCACCCCAGGGGCAGGACCAGCTCCCTCCCGGGGTGATCCTGAGCTCCAGGAGGGGAAAAGCCAGCGAGGTCCAGAGCAAACCAGAGCCGGGAGGAGCCAGCAAAGGGAACAGCAAAGGCCGGGACAGAAACTCTCCAAGACAAAGTCAAAAAAAGGTGACGCTTCGCAAACTCAAAAAAGCAACAACGTTTTGCCACCAAAGAGCACAGGAGGAGCTTTGGCTCTGGGGCCAAAGGCTGGGACAGAGAAGTGGAGGGGCCGGGGCGGCGGCAGCGCCCGAGCCCTGCCCTCGCACCCGCCCGGACGGGCTCGGGACTCAAAGAAACCTGAATTGGAGTTACCGAGGTAGTTGGCTAAAAACTGAGATTCCCCCACCCGGCATCTTCTGGAAGGACCCCCCTGCCCTGCTCCTGCTCACGTGCCAGGCGTGGGGGTGGCCTGCAGGTCACTGTCACTGTCCCCAGACCTGGGGGTGGCCTGCAGGTCACTGCCAGTGTCCCCAAATATGGGGGTGGGGGTGTCCTGCAGGTCACTGTCCCCAAATCTGGGAGTGTCCTGCAGGTCATTGCCAGCATCCCCAGACCTGGGAGTGTCCTGCAGGTCACTGTCCCCAAATCTGGGGGTGTCCTGCAGGTCACAGTCCCCAAATCTGGGGGTGTCCTGCAGGTCACAGTCCCCATCCCCAGACCTGGGAGTGTCCTGCAGGTCATTGCCAGTGTCCCCAAATTTGGGGGTGTCCTGCAGGTCACACTCCCCATCCCCAGACCTGAGGGTGTCCTGCAGGTCACTGTCACTGTCCCCAAATCTGGGGGTGTCCTGCAGGTCACTGTCACTGTCCCCAGATCTGGGGGTGTCCTGCAGGTCACTGTCACTGTCCCCAGATCTGGGGGTGTCCTGCAGGTCACTGTCACTGTCNATCTGGTGGGTGTCCTGCAGGTCACTGTCACTGTCCCCAGATCTGGGGGTGTGCTGCAGGTCACTGTCACTGCCCCCAAACCTGGGGGTGTCCTGCAGGTCATTGCCAGTGTCCCCAGGCCTGGGAGTGTCCTGCAGGTCACGGCCGCCGCCTCCAGAACCAACCTCAACGAAAAGGGAATGCGCAGCCCTTGTCAGTCTTCAAAAACACCAAAGTTATTGCACTTCAAAAAATACAANCCCAGAGCCCTCCCCGCTCCCCCCTCATCCCGCCCCCGCCCCGGACTCACACGTCCAGCAAAACCTTTAGATTAATTAAGGAATGGTTAATTAAACAAGAGGATCGAACTGCACACGGCTTTGGAGATGCAGGGTGTGGAGGGGAGCTCCAGGGTCCTGGAGGTGTGCAGGGGAGCTCCCCTGATCCCGGGATCCAGGTGAGGGAGGATCCTGCCTGGCTTAAGACACTTTCTTTACTTCAGGCTCCAGTTCAGGGTCAGGCTCTGAGTGGGGTCGTTTTCCAACCAAGAAGCAGCTCAATGGTTTTTTTTGTTTTGTCTCGTTTGTGTCGTTTTTTGTGGGATTTTTTTTTTGTTTTTGTTTTTTTTTTTTCTTTTTTTCTCTCTCGTTTTAATGAGTAATTTGGAATAGGAGTCACAGGAGATGAGGGAGGGAGGGAGATGAGGTGGGAGAGGACGTTCTCCCCCTCCTCCAGTTTAATAAGCACCAGAGTATTCAAGTCTGTCCGTTGGGAATTCCGAGCCGTGGCTGCAGTCAGCAGGCAGAGACTAAACCTTTCTCGTACGAGCAGCGCCGTTTGGGCTGGGGTCCCTCATCATCATCATCCTCCTCCTCATCCTCCTCCTCGTCCTCCTCCGAGGATGAGCTGTCCAGTGTTAAATCCACAACATCCGCCGGGGCTTTGCCGTTCTCGCCGGGGCCGTTGGGAGGGGCCAGGAGCCCGTTCACATCCGAGGAACCTGCGAGGGGCGGGAGCAGCTGAAAACACCCACACAACACCCCCTGGCTGGGCAGCTGCACAAGGGAAGGCTCCAGGGACACTCCAGAGCCACTTCCAGAGCCTAAAGAGGAGCTGGAGAGGGACTTGGGATAAGGGGTGGAGGGACAGGACACAGGGAGTGGATTCTCACTGCCAGAGGGAATATTGAGGAGAAATTCTTCCTTGTGAAGAAATTCTTCCTGCTTGGTGAGGGAGGGTGCCCAGAGCAGCTTGGGGCTGTCCCTGGATCCCTGGAAGTGTCCAAGGCCAGGCCTGACAGGGCTTGGAGCAGCCTGGGATAATGGAAGGTGTCCCTGCCATGGCAGGGGGTGGCACTGGATGATCCTGCAGGACCCTCCCGACCCAAACCATCCTGGAACCCTGTGGTTTCCCCCAAGGAGACTCACCTAGAACCAGGATTGGACACTGAGGGCTGCAGCTCCGCTCCTTCTCGGCTCGGATGGGGCACCAGGAGCCGTCCACCAGGTACTCGATCTCATCTGCATCTTCACATTCTGTCAGGATCTTGGACAGGAGCCTGCAGAGGGCACAGGAGGAGCTGTCACAGCCCTGGCCCTCAGCAGGGTGTGTGCAGCCACCCTGGGTGTCAGTGTCCCCAGCTGACAGCCCCTGGAGTCACGGACTTTACTCCCCATAAAACCAGTGCAGGTTCTGACAGTGCAGATCCATCCCAGCCCTTCCTGTCCGTGCACCCAAACCATCAACTACCAGCTTAATTAGCTGCAATTAAGGACAGTTTTGCCTCTTCACCCAGTTTCCCAGGCAGTGTTTCCAGGCAGGCAGCTGCTGCCCCATCCCATGGGACATTCCCAGGGACGTTTCCAGCAGGGCTTTAGCAAAAGGTGAGACATGGAATTCGGATTTGGCATCAGGAACTCAGCAATCCAACAGGCAGCACTTCCCTCCCTTCCTAGTTTTATTTCCCAAATCTCCACAGCAGCCACCAGAACAACGTTCCTGCAACAGGAACACCACGAAAATACACCTGGAATGAGGCCCTGATTCCAGAGAAGCTGGGGACTGGCTTTATTCCCTGTGTCCCACCATTTCCCTGGGATGTTTGTTTGGAAATGCTGCTCTGCCAGGCCTCACTCCCTCCTGGAGCTGAGCATTTTCCTTCAGGAGGAAGGAGAACTCCTAGTGGAAAGACTTTCAAGGTCAGGAAAACTTTGTGGGAGCGTTTCAGCTTCCCCCAGCTCCTGGAGGAATTGTTCCCACAGCCAATCCCATCACCAGCACAGCAACCACCAAGCTGCAGCTCCCAAAAAGCTGACAAGGCCCTGAGGATGCCAGAGCTGAGCAACCACCTCCCTTTCCCTGCTCAGGAGCCTCTGGCTCTTTCCTGACTCCCAGCACTCAGCTGAGTGCCAGCTTCCCTCTCTCATTCCAGGGAATCTGGAAAGGATTTCACCCAACAGAACTGGCATCAAAGCCAGCCCTGAGCAGGGGCAAAACCCTGCTGAGCCTTCCCCAGGGACATCCTGCTCCTCCTGGTGCAGGACACGGGCACGGCTGACCCGTGGGGGTTCCACAATCCAACCCCTCACAGCTTCCCCTTCATCTCTCCCCTGCCAGAGATCTCCAAGGAACTGGATTTTCCTGTCAGGGTTGGCCAGGGGACAAAGCAAACAGGTTATCTGTGCTGAGGCTGCTCCAGGCTGCCTGGAAAGCCACAGCTCCTGGATCTGCCCAGGGCCCACAAAGGCAGAAACGCTCCAGGAAGCCTTGGTGAGGCTGGGACCAGACTGGTCTGCTCACTTCTGTGTGCCAGGGGAGCTGCAGGCACCCCAAACATCGCTCCAAACTCTCCCTGCTCTTCAGGGAACCTGCAGAGGAGGCCAATCACACAGCCAGGAGGGTGGAGATCATTTCCAACCACGTGTGTTGTTCCACCAGTCCTCGGCCAGCACCACAGAAGGCTCCCAGCATTTGGGGCCAACAAAGCTGCTTTAAACTCACCCCAGAAGTGCTGCAGCACAGCCTGTTCCCTTCCCAACACATTCCCACTTTCTCTAACACACCAAAACACTGAAATCAGAATATTAAGCACCAGCAGAATAAACTTCCAACAGTTTCAAAGTGAACTTTAACCACGAGCTGGATGCTGCACCCAGCGGGGAAGGGGAAAGGGCAGAGAGGTGCAAAACTCACCCATCAATGATGAGCTGGTCGTAGGGGGCAGGTTTGTCACACACAGGGCACATCCATGTGGGCTTTTTCTCATTCATCTGTAGGTAGAAGACGGCATCAAAGCACTGCAGGTGTGCACAGGTCTCGGCCCGGCACGGCACCGACAGGCGCATCTTCACCAGCTGTGGGAGCAGAGAGAGAGAGGGAGCATCAGCCAGGACACCTGGCAAGGAACCCCAGATCCCCTCAGATGGAAAAACATTGGTGGGTTTTTGCAAAGCTGTTCTGGGAGTGTGGTTTGGGTTCTTGACAGAACTGGGGTAAAACAGAGCTGGAGCTCCTTGGTTCTGGAGCCAGCTGGGAGAGCTGGGGTTGCAGGAGAGCTGGAGAGGGACTGGGGACAAGGGATGGAGGGACAGGACACAGGGAATGGCTTCCACTGCCAGAGGGAATATTGGGAAGGAATTCCTGGCCCTGGCACAGGGTGCCCAGAGCAGCTGTGGCTGCCCCTGGATCCCTGGCAGTGCCCAAGGCCAGGTTGGAACAGCTGGGACAGTGCAAGGTGTCCCTGCCCGTGCAGGGGGTGGCATTGGATGGTTTTAAGTTCCCTTCCAGCCCAAAGTGCAGTTCCACGAGAAGCCTGCAGGGACTCACGGGACAGATGAGGGACACTCGGACACCGGTGGTGGCGATTTCACTGTCTGGGTCCAGGCGTAGCTTCTCTTTCACTGCAGGGAGAGCAGAGGACACAACGTTTAACCCAAGCCAGCCCTTGGCAGCGCCGTGCAGCACAGGGGAAGCAGCTCTGCCCAGCCCTGGGGTGTGCATGGATCATTTTCCCTGCCAGGGAGGGAATGAGCACATGGATTCAGCTCCAGCCTGGCCATGGTGGGGTTTATTTTTGTTCCCTCCTGAGGAAATGTCTCCCCCGGCACTTCCAGTTCACAGCAAGACCCCTCAAAGTGAGCAAACAGGCAAAGTGAGAGGGAAAACACATCCCCATCCTTCTTCCATCAGGTTATCAAGCCTCCCCTCAGCACTGCTGCCACTCCTCAGCCTCTGCTCTGGCCACCTCCTTTATTCCAGAACATTCCACAGGAACCACAAACAGGCCCAGAGGTACCCAGGCAGACAGCTCAGAGCAAGGCAGCCATGCAAAACCAGGCACAGCAGCCATCCAGCACGGATCTGGGGTGAATCAGATGTTAGGAAAGGAGGAATCCTGCCCCTGCTGCTGCAGCCTGAAAGGAAAACCCAGAGGAGCAGCAGGGAAATCAAAGCAAGCAGCAGATGGGCAGGTCCCACGTGGGCAGGTCCCACAGCAAGGTGCAAAAATCAACACAACTGAGCTTTGAACTGCTCCCCAAGTCCTGAGGAGGAGCTGCTGCTCCCACTGCTGTCTGCAACTGCCTCTGACACTTCCAGCACCGTTTTTCTTTGGAGCAAGTCAAGCCTTTCTTTTGACCTTTTCAGATCATAACAAGATGTCTCCAGACAATGAGGCTACACGCAGCTCTGCAATACCCAGCTTTAATTAGAGAGTGACTTCTCAGATGTGAAATTCCCAGGAGATTACAAGATTTGGGCTTGTTTTCCTCACATTAGGAGTCTTTTCATCCAAGCTTAATTTTTTATGAAGTTCTTTGTAAGAGCCTTCTCCGTGCATCAATTAGTGGGAGACAAGGGAAGGAGAATTCTCTAGGATCTCCTGATCAGGATTTCGGATCCAAAGCCATAATCTGGTCTCAGACAACGTTCCTGTGTTAACTTCTACAGAATTCTGTGCAAAGGAAGATGAGTCAGCAGCGAGATGTGGCTGAAGTCAAAGGGCAGCTTCAGTGACAGGGAATTATTTGCAGAGCAGACCAGAGCTGGAAAAGCAAAGTTTAGGAGCTCCTCAGGTTGGCCAGTTCTGGATATCCAAACAACTTCCAAAGCATGAAAACACAAAGGAGCTGATTTAAGACGTTGCTCTTATTTGGTTTTGTTTAAAGTCACCAAACACAACTGATCCCTGCCTGAAGTCCAGGTGTCTGCAGGCTGGAATCATCACCTTCCCTGTGAGCTACAATCCAACCTCCAAGACTGACAGGCTGAGGAAGTTCAGCCTGGAGAAGAGAAGGGTCAGTGGAGACCTCCCAGCAGCATTCCAGAGCCTGGAGGGGCTCCAGGGATGCTGGACAGGGGCTCTTCATCTGGAATTGTGGTGACAGGATAAGGGAGCATGGCTTGAAGAGGGGAAATTGAGGTTAAGATGTGCAGGAGAAACCCCTGGAGGCCCAGAGAAGCTGTGGCTGCCCCTGGATCCCTGGCGGTGTCCAAGGCCAGGCTGGATGGGGTTTGGAGCACCCTGGGACAGTGGGAAGTGTCCCTGCCCATGGCAGGGGTGGCACTGGATGGGCTTTAAGGTCCTTCCAACCCATCCTGGGATTCCCTGACAGTTTCTTATTCATGGGAAGAGTTTTCCAGGATCTGGAGAGTTCTAAAGACCATCAGGATCACAAGGTCAGTTCTCCCACGCAGAACTAAACAGCGAGAAGGTTTTGTCCAGCAATGTGAAAAACTGGGAATCTTCCACACTGGTGAGCTCCAAGTCAGATTCCACCTTGGAAAGGTAATTCCCCCTCATTTCCAGTAACGTTTTACACGTGCCTCACACCAGGAGGATTTACCTGAGTGGTTTGGGATAAGCATCTCTGGGGACCATCTCTTCTCTGAAGCTCTCAAGGCAAATCAAAGTGCTGCTGGTGACATCCCACTGCCACCCCAAGGACTGCCAGGGCCTGGGGCAGCAGGACATTGTCACCAGGATCCCTCGCTCCAGAAATCTCCTTTGGAAATCCCGAGGGTCAGTGCTGCTCACACTGACACAGGTGAACCAACGAAGCCCTTGCAGTCACAACGACACCGGCACAAATCCTAAAATGCAACTACAGAGCCACCAGAACCACGGCTTTGGGCTCACCTCCCACGGCTCACACACAGCTCAGCCAGTCTGTTCAGATAAAAAATGGGGTTTATCCAGCTGGAGGGAAGCACAGGAGGGAATGGTGGTGTGGTTCATCCCCAGCAGGCTGCACACACACAGACCCTCCCTGAGCCACTCACCCAGTGCTTTGCAGAGCTCCGGGTGTTTGATGCCGATGGTTTTCAACCTCTGCAGCAGCTCTGCTGAGGTCATCTGCCGCACCAGGTACAGCCCCACCGAGTAGCTCTGGGGAGACAGAGAGGAGAGGATGAGGAGGAGGCTCTGCAGGGCTCCCTGGGCAGCTCTAGGTGCTCCCTGGGCAGCTCTGGGTGCTCTCTGGGCAGCTCTGGGTACTTCTGGGTGCTCCCTAGGCACCTCTGGCTGCTCCCTGGACACCCTTGGCTGCTCTCTGGGCAGCCCTGGGTACTCCTTGGGCAGCTCTGGCTGCTCCCTGGGCAGCCCTGGCTGCTCCCTGGGCACCTCTGGCTGCTCCCTGGACACCTCTGGGCGCTCCCTGGGCACCCCTGGCTGCTCCCTGGGCTCTCACCTTGCCGTAGTTGCCCCAGGTGACCGTGATGCGGTTGGTGGCCGCTGACAGGTACATGAGGTGGGTGAGGTTGATGGGCCTGCAGGGCCTCTTGGGTTCCACCCCGGGTTTGTTGGAGGGGTAGTAGCCCTAGAGCAGACAGATTAAATATAGATATTAAATTTTTTTTTTACTCAAGGTTCACCTATTGATCAGCTCCATTAAATTCCACTCAGCCCCAGGCCTCAGGGGTGGGGGGAAGGAGCTGAATACAGCTGGAGCACAAAGTAAACAGGATCGAGCCTTTATACAGAACAGTTCATTAACAACACGAAAAATAATAGCTTTAAACTAAGCAGTGCACTTCTATAGTCTGGCATTCATCAGGAAAGCAATTTCCTTCCAAATTCCACAATTTCCCCCCCCAGATTCCCCCCCTGAATCCCCCCGTCCTTACCGGCACGGAGCAGTAGCTGTGGTTCACCTTGACGGCGATGTTGGGAGGGTACTGATCCTCCTGAGGGGAACTGGTGTCTGTGTAGCAGATTCTGGGCAGAAAGAACACATCCCATAATATCCCAGCACTCTGCACATCCCCAGCTCCCACATCCCAATCCCAATCCCAATCCCAATCCACGCTCCCTCAGCAGGGCCCGTCCAGGTGGGGCTCTGCTGATTCTGCTCCAGATTTGAAAGTGGAGTTTAAGATGCTCCTGTGAGGCCCAGGAACAAAAATTTCACTGGAAATTTCCATGAAATCCATGCTGGAATTTGCTGGAACATTCCCTCCTCCCCTGCTCTGCCCCTGATGTTCACTGAACCCAGCCCAGACCTACCTGAGCACCACCTGAACCGATTTCACACCGGGCTGCAACTCTCTGGGAAATCAAAGAACAAAAACTTCATATTAATTATGTTAAAAACAATTCCCACCCTCAAAAACATCACCCAAACCACCTGCCAGACTCAAGAACTTCAGCTGTCCCTAATTTTTTTAATAGACCTTTAAAAAAATTACCTCACAGAGCTTTATTTAAATTGTACAATTCCCCCTGCAAATATCAGTGGTCCTGTAATTATTATTTTTTTTGTTCCTGATGCACCAACCTACAGCTTTTCTCTGGGTTTTAAAAACTGTTCAGGTGCCTTCTGGTGATTTGTGAGAATTCATGAAAACTGGGTTTTAAGGTCAGGTTTACCTGACAGTGTTTAAGATTCTCTGTGTTTAATTATTCAGCTGAAGCTGCTCAAGCAAACCAAGGGACTGAATATTAAGGCCCCTCTGTGAATATTGCAACCTCCATCAGGGTTATTCCTGACAGGATTTTTACTGGAATCAGGAAAGCACTGGAAAACACAACAAGGGTATTTCACCAGGAGGCAAAATAACCCCAAAAGATATTCCTTTCTCCAGCTCTTTATTTTATGATAAAGAGAAATATTTAAAGGTTTTATGTCGAGTTTTTGGAGGAATTCATCTGCATGAAGGGAGCAGGTCAGCCAAGAGGAAAACCTCCCTGCTTGCACTGCCTCCTCTGAGGAGAGTCTTTGTTTGACTCCAAAGTTGCATCTGACAGAGGTCAGGGTAAATCCTGATCCGAATGTTTCCTCCTCAGGCAGCTCCTGCAGCCTCCTCTCCCCACCAAGGAAGTTTCTTTTCAGATGCAAACAGCCTCACACTCTGCCTTTTTGAACCTGGCATGCCAAGGGAAGGCTGCAGACACTCACACCACCAGCTCGGCAGTGAATTTAGGTCATCGATGATTTCATTCCCCCCCCAGCTTTTCCTGCCCAAATGCTCCAGAGGGAGATTAGAGCAGCACCAGTGAAACTTCAGGGCCTGAAAGGGTGAATTTGCAGCTCCCACTCCCCCTCAAAGCTCTTTCCTTTCCATGAGGAGCAGCCCCATGTCCTCACACAAATCCTGTTTCCTTGCAGAGAACAAAAGCTTCCCCGGGCAGGGAACACGGGGGAATGATGGAATTATTTTCGAGGAGTTACCTGGAATTTCTGATCAGCTCCACCTGTCTTGGTGTCAATGCAAAAATGCACGGACTTTCCTGAAGCTTCTCGTTATTCTGTGGAACTGAGGAGGGAAGAAAAGAGCGTCCATCAAAGTGAGAAGGGCAGCTCTGAGCACGAGGTGATTGTTGTGCTCTGTTTATCTCCAGGTCTGGTTTTCTCCCACCCCCCAGAATCCCAGTTTTGGTAATTCTGCTTTGATTAGAGCTTTGCTCATTTACTGCTCACTGCTGGGTACAACCAGAACAGGCTTTGGATTTGATTTTTCTCTATTTTTTTTTAAATTTAAATTATTTTTCCTCCTCTCAAACAATTCAAGAGCCATCAGTTCACCACACCAGTGGTGTCACAGTGTGAGCACAACCTCAAGAAGCCCAAGAGGAGACCTGAGCCTGACACAAAAGCCCCAAAACCAACCAGACTGAGCAGGCGGGTTGTGGAATAAAAAAAAAAAAAGAAAGAAAACAACCCCAGCAACAAAAAAGATTAGCTCAGATAATAAAAAAGCAACACAAAAACCAGCTGGAGGAGACATAACAGGACTTCCAACCCCCTGACCTTGAGGGTGGGACAGCAGCTCAACCCTCAGAGAGGCTTAACAAGAACCCAGCATTAACTGTGGCCTTTTGCCCGCTGATAATTTCAAGATCAAGTGCCTTTAATGTGGAGAAAATGAAGCTTTGAGACGTGGGAAACTTTTTGTTGCGAGCTTTCCCTCAATCCAAACGTGTTTTTATTTTCGGTTTTGCGTCTCTAAGCAAAGCTCAGACCCCGAGCTGCTGAAAGTCACGGGAGGAACACAAAGAGGAAGTGCTAAAAGAGCTTTTTACAAAATTATTTAGTGAGAATTGGGTGTTCTGCTTTGCCTCACTTCCACTGCGTGGTAATTCAAGGCCAAGAGGATTTCAGAAGGGGGGAAAGGGCACTTTTGTATGAAAAAAGAGGAGGTGAAGGAAGGAGAAAACCTCAGCAGCTCTTGGAAGATCTGGTGACAACTTGAGTCACTCCAGGTGCTTCCCTTTCGGTCCCTTCTCTGCTTTAAAAATGCAAATGGAGCTTGCAAAAATAAATTTTGAAAGTAAGAACTAAGATATCTTTACGAAATTTTTGTTTTAATTCCAGTTTCCGTCCGAATATCTCCTGACAAACACAGCCAGCAGAAAACAAAGCATCTCAGGAGGTATTTTTAGCAAGTGATGATTGACAAGGACAATAACAAAAAGTAATTTTAATGTTTCTGGTTAAGAAACTGCCCCTAAACCCAGCCCTGCTGATTGTTCAACCACACAAAGACAAAGCAAACCTGAGCAGGAAAAAGTGAGAAGCTGCTCACGGTTTATTTTGCATTTCCATCAGCTTTATACAAAAAATAAAAAAAAAAAAAAAAATCAAATTGCTGCTGGAAATGAAGGCCAAAAGCTGGGAGGGGCAAGCTCAGGACACCTGATCAGGTGTGAGACCTGAACACCTGCCCAGCTCCTCCTGGCTCCACAGAAAATCCTCAGGAAAATCAGGATAAACCCTGCAGGGCCCAGGGGAGAGCTTCATTTAAGGAGCCCTCGGTTCTGAGCTGCTGCAGGGGTGATTTAATGGCAATTCAGGACAAAATCTGGTCATCCCAGCCAGTGGATCCAGGCTCTTGTGGCTCTGGATGCTTCCACCTCTTGGAAATTTGTTTTCCTTCAAAATCCCATATTGGAATTGCTGACTAACACGCATTTAACACCGAACAAACCATTCCCCACACAATTATAACGTCGGAGCTCCACTCTGTCACCACTCAGCTGTTTTGTCACAGCATTAACGCCTTCAAATGAAGAAGAAATTAAATAAAATCTGACTAATTAGTCCTTTATGTTTCTGCACAACCAAATCTTCATCTATTTTTTTTTTTTAAATCCCTCCAAGCCACAATAAATATCTTTTCAGCAAAGCCAGCCCAGCTCAAGCTGTAGAATCATTTGGAAGAGAATTCTGACATTGCTACATGAATTTATGAGACACTCAGCAGAACACAACCTCTCTGGACACGCTGGATTTGCTACCAGAACATTCTATTTAACGTCAGTTAACAACATTCTTTTGTTTCTCCAAACTAAAATAATGAAAAATCAGTCCCCACACCCCAGGGAAAAAAAGCTTTTCTTCCAGTTTTACTGGTTGCCCCTCAAAACACACAGCAGCACACACAAATACCTGTGACAAGCACACACACAAAAAAAAAATAGGCAAAAATACATTTTGAGTTGTTGTCACCCTCTTTTATTCACAGGATGCTTCAGGTCAGGGATTTTTTTTGTGCTGAGAACCATCATTAGTGTAGAATATGGCTCCATAATCCACAGGAACCAAACTCTCCTGCCACGTGACTTTAGAGAAAACACTGTTGTTGTTTGAGTTTTTTTGGGGTTTTTTTTTGTTTTTTTTGTTTTTTTTTTTAATTAACACAAATGTTGAAACCCTGGAAACTTAAGATTTGAAAGCTTTAGACNACACAAATGTTGAAACCCTGGAAACTTAAGATTTGAAGGCTTTAGACTATGGTAATATTGGTAACACCATATATAATCATATTGGCAACACCAATATTATTAATTGGTAATACCATATATAACAATATTGGCAACACCAATATTATTAATTGGTAAGACTGGTAATACCATATATAATAATATTGGTAATACCAGTATTAATAATTAACAATATTGGTAATACCAGTATTACTAATTGGTAATATTGATAATATCCATGTTATTAATTGGTAATATTGGCAATACCATATATAATAATATAGGTAATACCAGTATTATTAATTGGTAATATTGGCAATACCAATATTATTAATTGGTAATACCAGTATTATTAATTGGTAATAGTGGCAATACCAATATTATTTATTGGTAATATTGGTAATACCAGTATTATTAATTGGCAATAGTGGTAATACCAGTATTATTAATTGGTAATACCATATACAGTAATATTGGTAATACCAATATTATGAACTGGCAATATTGATAATACCAATATTATTAATTGGTAATACCATACCAATATTTAACCATATTGCTAATAAATGTAGGGCAATATGGAAGATTTAGGGTGCAGGCTAAGTCCTTCTTCTTCACCTTCTTCTTCATAGTTTTGGGTGTTTTTTCTAATTGGATCAGCATTGCAGACCTTTGATATTTGGTAAAAAGCCAAAACACTGCAGGTGTCAAATTGTTATCAAACACTTTCTGCAGAGCTCACCCAGGAACAACCTCCCAAAAACTCACCCAGGAACAACCTCCCAAAAACTCACCCAGGAACAACCTCCAAAAAACTCACCCAGGAACAACCTCCAAAAAACTCACCCAGGAACAACCTCCAAAAAACTCACCCAGGAACAACCTCCAAAAAACTCACCCAACTCTGTCGGCTTCAAGAGCTCGTCCAGGGTGGTGCAAAAGGGCAACTTCACCAATACCAATATTATTAATTGGTAATATTGGCAATACCATATATAATAATATTGGCAATACCAGTATTATTAATTGGTAATATTGGTAATACAAGTATTATTATTTTGCAATAGTGGTAATACCATACCAATATTTACCATATTGCTAATATGTGTAGGGCAATATGGAGGATTTAGGGTGCAGGCTAAGTCCTTCTTCTTCACAATTTTGGGTGTTTTTTGTAATTAGGTGAAAAGGTCAGCATCACAAACCTTTGGTATTTGGTTATTGGGTTAAAAGTCAAAACACTGCAGGTGCCAAATTGTTATCAAACACTTTCTGCAGAGCTCACCCAGGAACAACCTCCAAAAAACTCACCCAGGAACAACCTCCCAAAAACTCACCCAGGAACAACCTCCCAAAAACTCACCCAGGAACAACCTCCAAAAAACTCACCCAGGAACAACCTCCAAAAAACTCACCCAACTCTGTCGGCTTCAAGAGCTCGTCCAGGGTGGTGTAAAAGGGCAACTTCACCAAGCGAACCTCGGGCTTGGTCACTTTGGGGGGCAACCTGCCCAGTCCGTTCAGGTATTTCCCGTAGAGGGCAGGGTAGTCGATGTTGGTGGTGGGCAGAGTCCGGGGCACGGCGCTGCCGCGCTCGTAGGAGGAGGAGTGCAGGGCCAGCGGCTCCGCCCGCTGAGGCGCCGCCGCCACCTCCGAGCCTTTCTTGTTGTAGCGAGTCTCGTAGAGCTCCTTGATCTTCTTGAACACCTCGGGGCTGCAGTCGAACTGGACCAGCTGCAAAGCTCGGGTCACTAGCTCGTGTTTTAGTCCGCTTTTACTCCTGCCAACAAAACCCAGCAACATCTGAAGATCTGAGACTCGGAAACTCATCACCATGTTCTGGGGGATACAAAAATTAAAAGATGTTCTCATAGTTATGAAAGGCAAAGGTGCAGTTCTCGCTTTATAACTACAAGGCAAGATGTTAGAAATTCCCCCTCGAAGAAAAGACCCCAGAGCTGTCCAAACCCGCTGCTGTCACCTGATTTTGGTTCCCATTTCTTGTTTGAGCAAGAGATCACCCACTGAAACATCACCTAAATGACAAAACCACCGGCACAGTCATCAAATGACTCAAAAATAAAAATCACTTTGACACATGCTAAGCATCCTCCAGACAGCTCAGCTGGCAGCAGGAGAGACCTCAAAGATCTAAACCGAGAGGTTGCCCCTCATGAACTCCTTCACCGGCCTGAGGCATCCAAAATTCCCAGAGAAACATGGCAAACTTCATCCCAAATTGTGTCAGTGCAAGGCAAAGGAAGAAAATCCCTGAGCTGGGTGAGGCTGAGGTGAACTGAGGCCACCAGTCCTGGATTTCTGGATGGGAAAGCCCCGTCCAGAATCCTCCCTACATCCACAGGGTCTTTAGAAAACAACAGATTTTAGAGTATGGAAGGATATTCAGATTATTAGAGAGCAGTGTGTTCTCAGGAGAACAATGCCAAGCACTTCCCTGTGATCCCAGCCAGGAGCTGCCTCAGTGTCACGCTGGAATTATCAATTTCAGTGTCTGATAAGCTGCAAAACCCAGCTCAGCCTTCCAAAATTCCCTCTCTGTGGCAATTCAGGCCTGTAACTGTCAGCAGAGTCAAAGGCCACAAGAAAATTTCCCCTCAGCAACCAGGAATTCTTCCCGCTAAACCCACAGCTCCACGCTGGCATTTCAGTACCCTCAACACCTTAAAACTGCAAAAAAAACCCCCAGATTATAAAGTACATTAGCCCTGGAAATAAACTTGGTAGATATCCACATATATTCACTCCACATCCCTCCTGGTTTGTGGGGAATAGGAGAATTCAAGAAGAAACCTCACTAAAAAAAGCCCAGCAGCAAAGATCCAGCAGATCTTCCCCAACCTCTACCCCACTCTTGGATTAATAATTTTTAAAAAAAAAGAAAGCACAAGCTACAATCTAACAATCTTCTCTTTTCCTGGAATAAACTAGCTACAAGTTATAATTTTTTTTTTTTTAACTTAAGAAAGCTACAACTGTTTCCAGAAACATTTCACAGCTACTTTTGGCTGTGTGGGAATTAGATGAGAGAGAGAGAGAAAATGCCATTTGATTTTCTCTTTTTCCCTTACATATGCCATTTCATCTGAAAGCCCAAAAGCTGTTATGTCACTGTCTGTAGTCAGAACTTCTGGGAGTCGTGATGAGTCCCAAAATATCCCTGATGAAGGGAAAAAAAAAAAAAAAAAGACTGATGACTAGAGAGGAGAAAAAAGATGTTTAATTGCTACAAAGTCAGGGTTTCAGAGCTCTGGATTCATGGTGCTGCTCCACCAGACACCACCTGTGAAACCCTGGAGAAATCTACTTTGTGTCTCAGCTTTCTTCAAGTAAAAAAAAAAAAAACAGAATCAGGATCATTAAGGTGGGAAAAGCCCTCCAAGATCATCAAGCCCGATCGAATCCCACCAGGATCGTTAAGATGTGTTAGGAAAGGGAGAGAGTGTTGTTCTCCCCGAGGGATGTGAGGATAAAAGGTGCATTTGGAAAGAGAAATTCATCAAGACACAGCAGCAGGAGGCATCCCAGGAGCCCAGGAATCCCTCCTGTGGGAATCGCTCCTAGAGCACCTCACCCTGGACTCTGGGGGTGGAAAGCGGAGCTGGAGCCCCGAGTTTCCATTTTGTAGGAATTAAGGATGCTGAGATTTGAGCAGCAACACAACAACAAACCTCAGACAAAGCGAACCCAGGGCTCGACCCGGCCCGTGCGAGCAGGGAGAGAGAGAGCACATGGGACTGCCGAGATTCCCGACACTCCTGGGTGTTCCTCCTCTCAGGAACCCTCGTGTGGGACAGCTCAGACCCCACCAAAACCCCCCCGGGGCAACCACGATGCCTGGGAAGCGCATTTCCCCGCTCTGGAATAGCAGGGAGAAGGCAGAATCCCCCCCAGGAAAGCCTCTCCCGCTGGGGTTCCTGCGGCCATCCAGCCCCATCCCTGCTGCTGAAGGCGGGGAGCGCTTCCCAGGGATCACTTCCATGGGAACACTTCCAGGGAACGCTCCCCGGCCGCTGCCGTTGCTCCTTAACCGCCCTCAGCACCGGCAGCCACCGGCCGCTCCCCGGTTCCCACACAGGCACCGGGGGAATCCCGAGGGGAACGGGAAAACCTCCCGGTGCCGTCCCCCGGGGCCTGAAGCGAGGCATAAACCGCCTTGGAAACACAACACTCAAGCGTGGATTGGCTTCTCCCCATCCCAGCGGAGCCCTGCGGCCGCCTCTGCCCCCGGCAGTGCCCGTCCCAGCGGCTCTCCCGACCCCCGCCCGCCGGACAGCTCCACACCGAGCCGCCCCTCCCCCGGACCGGGCAGCAAGGGGACGCGGGGGCAGCACCAGCGATGCTTAATCCCGGGAATTAACGGGAGAGGCCCGCCGCGGGGGCAGCCCCGAGGAGAGCGGGCAGCACCGGGGGCCGGTTCGGCCCCGGGAGGTCCGGCGGGGGGCTGCGGCCCTGAGGCCGGGGCGGGGCAGTGTCTGAGGTAAAAATCTGAGAGGGCGGCCC
>VWYP01009806.1:0-13185 GCA_013400435.1 Pycnonotus jocosus | reverse complement strand
ACTTCAGTGAAAAATGTTTCTTTATTCTTACTTTGTTTTTCTATTTTTTTATTATCCAATAATTCCTCATCTATGCTACTAAATATCTGAAAAAAGCAACAAATCCAATCAAAAAACCCACAATAAATTTTTAAAAAATCATATAACTTGACCATAGTGATTATGCATAAGTAACACTACTAAATATGCATCTCTTGTAGGAACCTATGGAAATATATATGAATCAGTTCAATACGAATAGAAAAATTAATCAATCAACATGAAAAAAGGAACATAACTATTTATACCTGATTACTTTGACACTACCAAAGTAGTTAAGTTTTTTATTCTTTAGCTTTTTTTTAGTGAAATCCATTGAAAGTAAAGCTCAAAGTACAAAAGGAAGTCAGTGAAGTCAGTAGAACAGAACGCTTGGCTTTATGATTCTGAGTAAGAGAATTTAGTAGTTGCCCAATTTAGTAGTTGGAGTTTACCCCTAAATTCAATTTCCAAGTGTCCTGTCCAGTTTTTAGGGGAAGGAGGCGGGGGAATAAAAATTTAAGATTTAAAAATTAAATTTAAAAATTTAAGACCTTGTTTTCAAGATTCTTTTGCTCCTTCGTGTCTCTGAAATACTGTGGGGCTGTATTTCATGTGGAATTTGTCCATAAATCAAAAGGAATGCTAGTGTATGTATGTAATGACTAAAAGAAGTCACTAGAGGTAGTGTCAAAACTGCTGCTTATCCTAGTAATCAAAAAAAGCCCACAAATAACAAAAAATGCACAAAACCCCAAAAACCTTTTAAAAGGTCTTTAATATAATTTCTAAATACCAAATTTTTATGTGTTCTCATTGCACTCGCTCACTTTTGATGTGTGCATATGTTAGACACTAAAAAGCCAGATATTCTCAAAGCCTACATGAGCATATTATAAAACTAGTCATCTAACTTCCTCACATACACTATTATTACTGATAATTTGCAGACCAAATACAGAAATGTCTTTTTCCCAAGTTAATTTTGCTCCTGGAAATGTTGCTATTTCTCTCTTGCCCCATCACATACATAAGACACATAATCATGGTGTCTCTTCAGTTATGATAAGCTGTTTAGAGGATTATTATCTGACATGTTTATAAATTCTCTATGGTCAGATAGATACACTTGGTACCTTGGCTTGAACTGCATTGACTCAGGGGTATCACAAGTCAGTCAGAGTCAGAAGACAGACCTGTCAATAGGAAACACAGCACTGTTGTGTAAGATAAATTAATTGCCAGGCTACTTTTACGTGGGGAATAAATAGAGACATTATCTCCTACATTCATACAAGGGTGGCCCAGGCTCTTGGGTGGAAATAGCTACCAGTAGTCCTTGAGATGCATCTAAAATTTTTACTCCTTTTAAACAACTGAAAGACTTGACTTTGAACATTCCCTATGCATCAGATAGGCCAATATAGTTTGAACTCAGGTCTAAATCTTGCTTCCAAAGAACTGCTTTTATGTCCCTGCCTGCTTCAGTCTACAATGAAGCTGCTCCAATATTTGCATGCTTGGTGGCTCATAAGGAAACATTATCTCCCCCTTCAAATTCCTCACCTCAAGTGGAATAAAACAGAAGAAATATTTTTTATTTTGGAGATGCTGTAAATAAAGTATAACTAACTAATATTTAGTAATTTGAATTTCTTTGCCCAACAACTTTGTTTAAGGTGAGAGAGAACCATTCTTGCAATTATATCAGCATACTCATAAATTTGAATCACCATTTAGAATCTCTGCTTTAGGAAGTGAAGGGTAAAGATGGTTTTCTGAATCTGTAGCCCTCTGCATTTTGATGTATGCAATATATTTGAAAATAAGCTAAAAAGTGAAATTGTATTTGAGGATTTTTCTTGTGAGTAGCTAACTAATGGGATAAAGGTAGTGTTCAAGCTTTTGTTATGCAAATACTTTATTATTTACTAAACATTTTACAGAATTGCTGTATGGACAACTACTTCAATTTATTGTCCATTTCAGCTGTTATCTGAGACCATATTTTGAGGTGTTGGAGCTTCACGAAAAATAAAACTATCACCTCATTTCATCCCTTGTCTGTGTTTTAAAAATTGCATTAGATAAAAAAAAAAATTAAGGATCGGTTTTGTAACTGAATGAAAGACATCATTGTTTTTTAATGGAAAGGGAAATGAAAACTTCATGCTGTTGAAATCAATAAGTTAATTTGATTATTTTATCACCAAAGCATTTATAAAAGCTTAGTTTTATTGTATTTTAGGAAATACTTTATGTTAAATCATTACACAGACCTACTTGGAAAACATGAAATGTCTCTTTCTCAATTTTTGGTTGTTTATTTAGTGCAATGATAGTTCTGGGTGAATATAGAAGATTTATGAAACTCATATAATAGCTACTAAATATATCAAAGAAGACATAATCAAATTTCTTATTCTTCAGTATTCTTTCTGAAAATTTGGGGTAAAAATGCATATTAAATTTTTGACATTTTATTCTATGTTTAGAAGGTATTCAAGGGATACTGTGAATTGTGCCTTGTACAGAAAATTTCATAAAGCAGTCTGTAATGTAAATTTATAAATGGATTTCAATCATGCAGTAATAAATACAAGAAATACAGCTTCACCAGAAGGTACAAATGAGATGTTTTCTGAAAGAAGATGAGATCACCTGATTTTTCTTTAATTTAAGCACCTTCATGTTCACAGGAGAATAACAGAAATTAAAAAACAAAACCCAAAACCCCCACAAAACTAATTGGATTAAAGAACATAAATTACTCAAGGCATGAGGTGCAACAATAATCAGTCTACAGGTGGTTTTAATTATTTTTCTGTGATATTATAACAAGCAAGACTAGGGTAAATTAAGACTTGCTAGGAGATACAGTGATTGACAATACTGGCCCATGGCAGGGTTTCCCTAGAATTTAGTTTTGTTTTCATGAATGCAGATCTGTCTAAATTAAATCTTGTGCCTCAGAGAAGTTCAAGCCTCTCGGGTTTTTGCTTGTCTTTCTTCCTTTAAGTAAGGACCATCCTATATTTTTCTTTTTTGTCCCATTCTACCCTTTCGCCATAACTTTTAAGGTCTTCTTACATCTATAGTGCAGTTATAAATCTGTCAATATGCTTTGCAAGCAAGCCATCAGAGCTCGTGATTAAACCCATCATTAAAAAAATAATTTGAAAAGAATGAGATCTTATAGTGTTTAGTATTTCTATACATGTTTATAGAAAGCAAGGTAACGGATCTTTAGCTGAAATGTGTCTTCTATATCCATTTTTAGGGAAATCCATGTTGTCTTTGAGAACTCGGGGACAATGAGCCCCTTCTGATCTTTTCAGAGTGCTAGCTTTTAGTGGAATGATTTTGCTGCTATCAATTCAGTTATATGTGCTTCCATAAAAGAAGAAATCCAGACATGACAGAGTCTGGGTCAAGAGGGACCATAAAGAGGGGCAAGCATAGGCTGTGATCAGCCTGCAGCCTTGCATTCTGATAAGGTATCCCATGCAGGAACTCAAGGCAAAATGCTGAACTGAAAAGGGACTTCTGAGCCCATGGGTATGAGACCCCAGTGGTGTGGTCTCCAGAGGGTGAACACCCCAGGGGAGGCAGTTCAGGGCCATTAAGGCCTGTCCAAGCAGTCAAGCAGTCAAGTTCTAATGGAGATTCACTTTAGTACGTAGTGCAGAATATCCCACAAGTATTTTGTCATCTATCCCATTTTAAATCAAATCTATTGGTCTCCCTACTTTCCTGCAAATTTGATATTTTGCAGAGTATTAGTGGTGCTTGTTAAATTTTAGGGCCACTGAATATCCTGTGTCAGTGTGCCAAGAAAGAGAACAAAACCTTTCAGAATATTCTGTCTGTGTGACACATTGCATGTGACCTTTCATTCCCTCTAGATGCTGGAGTGTTTTGTCTGTTCACCTGTCACCTAAAGACTTTGAGTTTCACCTAGTTTCTGTCAGGATGCCAAACTTTCATTGTTATAGTTTCCAGGAAATCAAATTGTCCTGGTTTTTTGGCAGGAAACAAGGCTATGAGTTATGCCAGGGACAGAGAGAGATGTTTGAAAGCTAGAATTTTAGATGTTCAAAGAAGAGCAAAATACACTCAAGCATGCATAAAAATAATATAGTAAGCAAAGAACAGTCTAATGTGGCTAGTTAGAAAAATCTAAAAAAGTGTGGTAAGTTCCTCCTCAGAATTCACCCATAGGCAGGAGCAGCCTTGAAGTGGTCCAGGTCATTAGAAAATATTTTGGCTCATCTTCCACATTCAGCTAGTAACGTAATGAGAAAAACAAGATAGCACATAGAGGGCCTAGGTTCAAATCTTTCCTCTCCCAAAGGTAATCTGAGATCCTGGGTCCCAACTTTCCAGGAGATTCAGCAAAACATTGAGTTTTAGGATATTTTTAGTAGGGGGTTCCTATCTCTCACATTGAAATTCTTTTGCTTTTATTGGAGCAATTTAAATTATTATACATAGGTAAATAAAGACTAATTTTTGAGGTTAGGGCAGATTTACAAGGAGAGAGTCACGCTCTATGTAGTGAACATATAAATCTCTTAACACAAGCACACCAGTGTAAAAAAATTGTTTTAATATTGAACTGTCTTCCTAGATGTAGGCAAAGGCAAAGCTACACAGGCCTAAAAGTATGATGTCTGATTGTTACAGATGTACAAAAGAAGAAATTAGAACTTCAGGATTGTTGTGGTTTGGTGTTGGCCAAATGGTAGGCACTCATAAAAATTGTTTGCTCACCCTCTCTTGCCCTCAGCTGGGTAGAGGAGAGGGAAAAAAGTTAAGGGCTCATGAGTTAAGATAAGAACTAGGAGAAAAAAACTTTCTAAGGGCAAAACAGGTTCAAATATAAAGGTATAAGGTAAATTTGTTATTAACAGAGTCAGAGGACGATAATGAGATGTAAAATAACACTTTAAATTACCTTTTTTCCTCCAGAGCCTTCCTCCTTCTCTCTGACAGCACAGGGACAGNCCTCCAGAGCCTTCCTCCTTCTCTCTGACACCACAGGGACCGAGGGCATGGGGGTTTTGGTCAGTTTTTCACCCAAGATCTTTTTATGTGTGTTCAGAGAAAGGAGTCTTCCTCTGCTATGTCATGAGTCCCTCCCATGGGCACACAATCTTCTCAAAAGTGGGTCACTCGTCCATGGAGTGCAGTCCTCAGAGGACAGGATGCTGTAGTTTGGAAGAAAGGGCCTGCTCTCCCTGTCTCTGGAGGCAGGGGCCCTGTCTCTCTCTTTGGGTCTCCCACTAGATTACAGCTTTTTCTGGCATCCACCTGCTCCTGCATGAGCACTTTTTCCACAGAACTGGGAGTGGACTTCATGCATTATAGTGGATCAATTTACTTCACTGTGGCTTACAGAGGGATCTTGGTTCCAACTCTTGAAGCACTTCCTTCCTTTTTTTTCCCCTGACCTTGGTGCCATCATGTTGTTTTCCCTAACATTGTCACTTCCTCTTGTTCTCTGACTAGAAGGAAAATTGCTGCTTGTAGGTACCATTGTCAACAAATTCCACTAATTCAAAGGTTCCTGCAGAATCCTGTGGGGCCAAGAGGTTTATTATGTCCAGATTCTGCATTGTTCCCCAGTTTTCTGCTGCCAGCCAGGCGGTCCCTCGGCCATCATGTGTGCAGTGACAGCCACTGTGGCACTGGTGCAATTTAATGCGTCTCTTTGTGTAGAGTGCCAAGAAGGAGAAGCCACCACTGCCTCCCCTTCCCTTCTGCTTGTAGCACAGCTAGCTAGGGGCAGCCAGGGAGGAGGCTGTGCTGAAATGTTGGTGGCCATGGTGGTGCATTNGGCTGGCTAGGGGCAGCCAGGCAGACAAGGATCACCGCAGGCCGTGCTGAAATGGTGGTGGCCATGGTGGAGCATATCCTGCTTGCTGGGCTGGGATGGCCCCTGGCAGCAGCACCTCACCACCCCTGTCAAAAAAACCAACTGCCTGTGCACTGTTGTAATTTTCTTCTTAAATATGTCATCACAGAGGAGTTACAACCTCTCTAATTAGGCCAGCAGCATGTCCATTTTCAGAGCCACCAGAGATTGGCTCTGCCCAACATGGTGGAAGCTTCTATCAGCATCTCACAGAAGCCACCTCTGTGGCCTTCCCCTGCTACCAAAAACCAGGCTGTGCCAAATCTACACAAGTATACGCTTCTAAGGAGCAAGACAAACAGCTAATCAGAAAGATGTTTGTACTTCAAAGGATGAATGACAACATCTAGTTACTCTACAGTACCAAAAAGTCCCAAAACATCTTTCAAAGGACAGAATATGTACTAGTAAGAACTGAGTATTTACCACAACTACTAACAAGAGCTGAGTTCTGTGCTTAGAACATGATTATATGTAATTACTTATACTTTCTTGGCAGAAAATTATATGCAGTGTGGAATGGCACAGCAGAGTGCATGAGGCAATAGTGTAGAGGATAAAGAGCAGAATTATAGTTTGAATTCCTGGATTGACATTTCTAGACTGTTGACTTCACTGCCTAATTGTCTGATGAGTGTTAAGCAAGTCATATTTCCTACTGTTTTACGACACAAAAATAAACATCAAAGCTTGCAGATCAAACTCAACATCAAGCCAACTTTCACACTGGCAAAAACATAAGTGGCTTTAGTTCTTCAAAAATTGAAGAACAGGAACAAACAGTGGAAGCTTCTGAATCCTGATTGCCAGTAGTGAACCAGGAGTCTGTGAAGATACAACAGCACATGAATAGTCAAAACCAGACACTAACAGGAACAGAGATTAAGAGCAACCTAAATACATGGTAAAGACTTTATTTTAAGGCTGTAGTGGTCTAAATTCCAACTTCACGCTCTTGGAAATGATCATGCTTTTGATGGGTATCTTTCCTATATGTTTATTTAGAGAACATATTCTCCCACTCTCTTTTCAGACTTGTTTTACAGCTTATATGTCATTGGGATGTGCTTTCTTTTCAACCTTGACAATTCTGAGTATTCTTTAAAAGCAAAAAAGTATCAGAGATGCAATTTCTTTATGGTTTTGACAACGCCATTTACAGAAATAATATCAGCTTTATATCTGTCTTTTCATCTGTCTTTTCAAAGAATCAAGGAAATATTTTTCTCTTTTTTTCATAATTATGTTCAGAGTTCGTGATGGGGAAGCTACCTCTGACATCCTTGCCATTTTTTAGGTATTTTGGCATGAATGATAGAAGATTGCTTGCATTCTTGGTTCATAGTGTACTACACTGCACATGACTGTGTTGGAAATGCTATGTTATCTTACTATCTCTTAATTATAGGAAATTCTGCAAGAGTATCTTAATTTGGTCATAAATTATTGTCTCACCAATCATCAGCAATCAATTCACACCAGCAATTAATTTATATAATTAGTTAGATGATTGACTATAATTTCTACTCTTTTCCATGTTCCTGTCAAGAAAAAAAAGGAGACGTCTCTCTGTCTCCCCCCTATTTAATTTCTCTATCTCACATTTATTGTTAAATAAAATCCATATTATTGACTGCAGCATATGAATTCATTTGAACTTTAATTCAGGCAGAGACATCCCTAAATAATAGGGTCTTGACAACCTCATAAACAATTTCTTGGTTTACACTTAACAGGAAAGCTCCTACTCTTTGTCTACTTTGTATCTCTTCACCACATTAACCAAAGAAATTTAAAAATACTTGTCCATCACAAAGCTGAATCTATTTTCAGAATTGGATGATAGCAATATCTATATCCCTAACACAGAATATGTCATTAAGGCACAATCTCTAGTAGGGAAAACAGCCCACTTAGATTCCACCCAAGGCATTCCAGGCTGTTACTTGGTTAGAGTGACCCTTTCTCCTATTTTAGCATTAATTTGAAATTTTATTTTTCCTCAGAAATGTAGATGAAGATTCACTTATTTAGTTAAATGTCTTCATTCAACAAGTGGCAGCAAGAAATTTGTTTCTCTTTGAAAAATCCAACATCCTTATTATGTCTCCTCTGTACACATATTTAGACATGGGCTTTCATTGGTAAAGAACAAGAGAAATTAAGAGAAATCTGCTGATTTCAAAGAATTTTGACCTATAGCCTTCAAAATATTGGATAGGTTGAACAGAGGATTGATGCCAGAGAATCAGTTACATTAAGTCTCATTTTCTGTAAGAACCAACTTAGGCTAACTTATATACAGATAATTCTTTTTTCATTTTCTAAATCTTGGAACTACAACAGACTTTTGGAATATCCTCATTTTTCAAGAGTTACAGGAGACATAGGATCATAGAATATTCTGAGTTGGAAGGGACCCACAAATATCATCAAAGTAACTCCTGGCTCTGCACAGGTCAGTCGCAGGGAACCTACCCTGTGTCTAATAGTATCACCCAAATGCTTCTCTAAATGCTCCTTGAACTCCAGTGCTTTGAGTCCTCCTCATCTATAATTTTCTGAACTATCTTCAGCTATGGTCTATCTGTGGAAGTAGGAATATCCCTACAGTCCTTGTGTTTGCTTAATCTGTCTTTAATGAGTTTTGCCTGGATATTAGTTGCAAAATCTTACATCCTGGAACAACAGAGGTACAGCTCAATCAACAGCAATCAGCCAGAAGGACACAGAAAGACAACCTTCACCCTGCAGCACCACCATGCAAAGTGTTTGTGCTCATGTCACAGCCTACAAACTGAAGGTAACTCAATGCAAAACACACAAGTTTTTCTCCAGAGAAAGTTTTATCTTCTATTTGTATCTAAACAGATGATAAACATTTTAACACAATAAAGTAAAATTATCAAGTTCCCAGTATCCTTTCCTACAGATTTCAATTTTAAAATCCCAAACAAAAGACACTTTTCTTCTTCTGGTGTCTCCTGGTCCGCCCCTGGGTGAGACCTGATTGAGACTGTTAATGTCTTTTTTGCTACAGTCAGGACAAAGCAAAGCTCTACTGTTAGTTTTCCCCAATGTTTTATAGTATTGGATGTTTTAACTGGTTTTGAGTTGCTGCCCAAGACAAATTCCACTTCCCACTAAAACCTAATGAGCAACAAAAGAGAAGCAAAATCTAGTTGAGCAAATGTCTTATCAGCATGTTCCTGGCAATATTGTTGTACTTTAGTAGATGCTGTCCAGGGCCAGGCTGAGGTCGATCCAGCAGAGCCACCAGAGATCCAGAGCAGCTGCAGGCCCCAGCCTTGGGAGCATAAATCTCATACCTTTTGCAATGAGTTCAGCAACCCATCTCATTACCTGCCTATAAATTTCAACTGGAAAAGGTAGGACTTCCTTTTATAAAGTGTGTTCTTAATCCTGTTTTGTTAAGATTTTACAAACCGACTGAAATTGGGGTTTTGGATGGAGAGTATTTTATCCAGATGTTTTGATGGGTGCTATTAGTGGGACATGTAAGTGGGATATTAGTGAGTTTTGGTGTTTGACTTCTGTTTGGTTTTTTTTTTTTTTCTTCCCCCAGGGCACTGCCTGCATAATAAAGTATTCCTATTAATTTTGGAAGGCAGGGAAATAAGTTTTTGCTGTCTCCCTGGAGGACACAACTGAGGAAAGTCCAAATTCTTGTTCTGAAATGCTCTAACAGAGCAACTCTGGAAACTTCGCTGCCTTTTCCTCAGGATGGCACTCAAAGTCAGGTCTGAGTAGGTAAGAGCTCCTGTCATGGGTGTTTGCTTTCCTCATGTGTTTAATAATAGAATATTATGAGCTGTGGCTGAGAGAACAATAGACACGACCCTGGGTGTAATAAACCAGGTCCAACAAGGCGTGAAAAGAAAGAACAGACTATGGTGAGCCTAGATGCTGGCCACAGATCAACAAGTGGCTAGAGAATGATACCTTAGCATTTTGGGAACATATACTGGGATTTTATCACAGACTGATTTGATTGGCAGCTTGTGTTGACATGTGCCTAAAAGCCCTCAGTAGTAAAAATTGGTGGAATATCATTGCTTGGCCATCCATCACCACATAGAAGCAAATTGCTTGAGGTGAAGCAACTTCACAGTGGCACCAAGACACTGTCTAGAGCCTGACACTGAGACTGGCTGCAGCAAGTGTTGCAGTTTCCCTAGATTCAACAGTACCAAGTCCTGGGAGAGATGTATAAACCAGTTCTCAATCACTGCAGGTGCATTTGTGCAGGGGGATTGCCACAATTTTTCCTGATACAAGTGGTCACTTGGACTACTTAATAAGTTCAACTTTACAGTGTCATATTTGCCGGATGTTCATGCTTCTCTTTACTTAGTTTTACTGTATTTGCTTAGGAAAAAAAGTATTTTTCAAAACCCTTACATGTTCCCTTTAAAAAGGACCTCCTGTGATAGAGGTGGTATCTTCTAACGTCCAAGTCGGGGACAAAATTACTATTATTCTTCATGCTTTGCTAGTTTGCTATTTCAAAGCTTCTTTTTAAAGTTAGGATACCTTTTCAATATACTGATATTTTGTCTCATCATCCTTTCCACTCTCTTCAGCAAGTCATAAATATTTATGATTTGTGACTCCTGGCGAAGATATAGACAAAATCCCTAGCATCTAAAAATGGATTTCAATGGGAGCTACATGCTCAGGATTCTTCCTATTTAGTCTATTGGGAATTGGGTTGTTATTAAGACTTGAAACCATATATCAACAAATGGCTAAATCATCTCTGTGTATTTTATTTTTAATAAATTTACATATCAGGAAAAGTTGGGGGAAAACAAATTTACTTTCTAGACATTCTGTTGATAGTTTTTCCCACTTTAAGAAATATTTCCAATTAAATTCTCTCTTCTTTAAACACCACCCCCCCTTGGTTGTAATAAAATAAACAGTAAAATTCTCTTGGGAAAATCAGAGCTGCATCATAAATCCTGAATGATTTGGAAGGAATAGAACTCCTTTTTACTCTAGACATGCTCTAAGTCAGCACACTGCAAAAGACATTTTTACGTCATAAAATTTGTTCCTGAAAGGCCTTGTCTCAAAAATTTGTAGAGCACAGTTTTTCAAGTGGTAGACGGTTTCATCTTTTCTGAGAATTCTAAATGTGCCTCCCTGCATTTGTGAATTCCTTTACCTTAAAGGAACCTATGTGAGGAAAAGGAAAAAGTATTTGAGATTAAATTAGGTAAATTACTAAGGGTAAGGAGAGTTCATCGTTTGTCTAAAGTGGGAAGCAATAGCTTTATATAATCTTGATCGTCTCTCAGACAGTAAGAAAACTGTGCCAGTAGGTTATCAACTGAATAGTGAAAGGTAGTAGGTTCAATTTTACAGTGCTTCCTTGGAAGAATAGCCCAGTTTTGCAATAATTTTTAACTCACTGATCTAATTATCTCACATGTTATAATTTTTTTCCACAAGCTTCACAGAAAGAAATTCTGCTCAATCGTTTCTGAAACCATCTTAGTCAGTCACAGGGTCTGTGGTTCTTGGCATTGTCCTGTGCAAGTCCAGGAGACGGAGTCAATTGTCCTTGTAGGTCCCTTCCAACACAGAATATTCTATGATTCTGTGTTTGTCAGTGCCCCTAGTGAGTTCATAAACCTGTACAATAATCTTTATTTTTGTTTCAAATTTTTTGGCTTAAAGCCGTTTTAGTTATTCTTCCCAGACATTTCATACATTTGATGACATTTGCCACCCCTCTGCCATTTGCTATTTTACCTGTTGCTGGTTCCTTAAGGGGGAAGAGAAAAAATTAAGAAACCAAATTGTTTTATGGGAAATATTAAATATAAAACATATCCCATGAAGTCACAAAAGCACCACAGTAAAAATGAAGACACAAGTTATAGATATTGAAATCAAGGCAATTTTTTCCAAATAAGTAAAATTATTTAGTGCTATTTCATATTTGAAATATGAGCTTATATTCCTAAGTTTAGCATTGGACTCCAGAGTGCACAGGTATCAATATTACTTTTATAGCAGAGTATCAAAGATGCACTTCCTCAAAGATGCAGTATGAACCTCATGTTATTTTTTTCTTGTCACTTAAATATTATATTGTGTTGGCTCTAAACTGAGATTTGCAGTGGTACAAAAATAATATTAGCCCTTACCTTATTAGTATTATTGTGTCTATTATTTTGATTTACATTTTCTTGTAGCTTACTAATCCAAAAATAAAATCAACAATAACACTAATACTTTATCTTTTTTCCCTTCTTTTTGACAGTAGCTTACTGTAGCTTCATGGGTAAAACCAGAAGCTACAGTATTTTCTTACCTTACACAAGATTCTCAGATTTTTTTTCCCAGATTTCTTTTTGCATATCTGAAGGTCTAAAATATAGTGGAGACCACCGTCTTAAACATCACACACCGTAATAACTGGTGGCTGGACTGTGGAAAGCACCTAAACACAAGGCTATTGGAAAGACAGATCTGTACTCATGGGATAGTTCAGGGTCTATTGCTCTGGAAAGGATGGGCTTAGGAAACATGCACAGATTTTCATAATTTGGACCAACCCCGGAACCCATCACTTTCACCACACACTAATTTCTCATTCAATTAAAACATTATTGAAAGAAGTTATAACTTCAAGGCTGTTGTGAAACAGTAACATACATTCCTTCCTGAATGTGCAGTTGTTTCCAGGTACCATGGTTACCATAGCAGTGAACAATTTAGTACAAGTACTGAACTGGTATCTTGGAGTAACTATAACATGGTACTTTCTGCTGAAAATCAAATTAGCATTTTTATCCAAGGGTATTAGGTTGGGCTGCCACACACTGGATTAAGAGATCTTATTAAACATAGCCAGTATTGGAACTTGAAAGTCTTTCAGAAGATGTACAGATGTTTGTGATGTACATCTTCTGTACACTGTTCAGTGAGCTAATAAAACACAAATAGCAAGAGATAGCCGGAAGCTTCTATACCACTGAAAACATTAGATTTGCTCATGTTGTGTTAATGGTGTTTGTTGATGATGAGATAGAGGAGTCAAACGATGACACCATGAAAGATTCACTAATTTAGTGATTGCCAGCAAAGGGCAAAAGTTCCCCCTTGTCTCCATCCATAACTCATCAAATAAACAGCATTTGTTTCTTTCACTTTTGCTGAGGCATTAAATATTGCTCCCATCTGGAAGCAGGGCATCAGAAAAGATGTGATGAATG
>VWYP01009803.1:0-13676 GCA_013400435.1 Pycnonotus jocosus | reverse complement strand
TGTTTTTTCCTCTTGAGTAACAACAATTTTTGTTTCTCCTATCCTTATTTTTTTAAAAAAATTCTTCTTACACTTTGGGGCATAAGCCAACACAGTTTTCCCTTATTCTCTGCCAGTCTCATCAATGATGCAATTATATGCTATGAACAAGGCTCCAAAACAAGTTTTTTAGGAAAACTTGCCAGCATAGAGAACATAAACTATGCAGCTCAACAGCAATTGGGCACAAATGCAATAGCTCTATACATAAATTATGGCTATTGTTTGTTTGCTTTTCACTTTCTTGGCAACAGCATATTGATTAACAAACAATGACTAGCAAGAGATTATAAAAAATTTAGGCAACACAGCATAGGCTATTTTTCATCTCAGACCCCATTTAAACTAATTTATACATGCTTTTAATAAAGTACAATAATTTGTAAGATTTAATATTTAGCCGTTTCTAAGTATTACTTCTATTTTACTGGTGAAGAAAAAGAATGTTTAGTGTAACATCGTAAAGTTATTCTTTCAACTGAACAACATACTAGAAATAAATAGGAAACTGTTTTGTTTTGTTGGGTTTTTTTTCCTCAGGTATCTACTGTTGTTCCTGATTACAATCTCTTCAATGAATGCAGAAAATTACATGTATGAATTATTTTTAGCTAGTACTGAAACATAATTTTAATGTCCTTCCCAGTATATAGTTGTGTAGCAGTATGATTTACATTTTAAAATAGTCCGGTTTGTATATTTCATTCAACTGTTGATCTATTAAATGTTTGCAGACTACATCTACAATAGAATTTAAATGTAATAATATTCTGCAAAGAAGGGAGTGATATTAAGTTTTCATTCTTTTCAGACTGCAGAAGTAATAGAAAAATGAAGAAAGAAAATAATGAGAACATTCTATATGTATTTAGAGACAGAAAGCATACATTCACTTCTAAAAAATATAAAATCCACTGAAACTCCTATTGATAACTTTCTAAAAGAAAAGATAAAGTGGAAAAACAGGCATTGACATCCAAATTTTTTTAAAAAAAGAAAAATGTAGTGTGGTGTTCTTTCAATCAGACAGTCTGGATTAACTTTCAGTAGAAATCAGTAACTTGGAAAAAGGAACTCTTAGTTTCCTGAGCCTTGTTCTGTTAGGGAACTGGGACATGGCTGGTGTGTATAACATACTCTGTGAACCTAAAGTTTTAATACAGATAAAAACAAAAAGATGAGATACTCTGAATCAGCTGACTATTAAGAAAAATATAGATAGAAGAGGATCCTGAAATTCTCTGAAAAGTGACTTGAGAACACATTTTTAATTTGTTCATTGCTTTGTTTAACCCAGCCTAAGATCCAGAATCTCAAGATTTTTCTGTCTGTATTCATAAGGACATAGATTCATCCCATTTACCTTTGGATAGCTCAGTGATCTTTAAGTTGGGAGCATATTTTTTTTTCATTGTCTTTGAAATTTCCTCTTCAAGTCATGAGGAGGCCTAAGCCCTTTTCACTTAGAGAGTGAATTTCCCACTGGTTGACTCTCTGTTCTGAAAAGGACTAGCTAAAACTGGCCTCAAACATGCTTGTGAATACATGTAAACAACATTTTTCTGAAGGTTAGCAACTTCAGCAACTCAAAAGTATCATGAAGGATTAAACAATTTTGCCCATAAAGTAGTACTCAAAAATAATGTGAAGTGTGACCAGCAATGGCAGATGAAAGAGATAATGATTGATTAAATCATCAATGGTCAAATAAGGGACATTGAACAGGTTGGCCAAGCAACACCCAGGCAAGAGAGTGGTCATATAAATGCAATGAAATAAAGCAAACTTTGGGGGAAACGTGCATTGATATCAGAATAACCAGAGAAACACCCTTGTAGAGGCAGAGAAGAATCAAGGCAGGGAGGACAATAATCTTGCACTTTGGGATACAATTTATTGTGATTTGGACTAGTTTTCATCAAAGACCTGGGAAAACCTGGATGCCCTCCCCGGACTCATGTTGAGGTTTGCACCCAGGAGCACAACTTCCTTGCTGTAGCTGTGATGAGGTCATTACAGTGCTTGTAGGGTACATTTTTTCTTGCTGGGGATGGACACCAGAAATATTGATGTCATCTGAACCACATCCTGAATTGGCTAACACCGTGGAGAATTCTACAGCCTTGTAGAAGTGAACTTTTGACCTTCAGTTTTACAATGGAGTACATAGTATTTAAAGAAACCACAGTAGATACGTTGTAGAACTTAACCAGATAGAGGTGTCCTCTGTTCTCCAGGTAAGGCATTAACCCAAGATAATGAGGATGTCAACTAACATAATGGTTCCTGCAATCATCTGCTACCAAGAATAGAACACCTGGCATATCAGGTCACCTGTCATTTCTTGTAAAATTGTCCTTAATAGTTGGTGGATTAATTAATTTTTTTTCTCTGCTGAGATGTGTAATTATGCTAGTAATGTGAATTTTTCACTACCCATGGTAGAAATGCAGGAAATTCACCATCAAAATTTGAAGAAAGTAAGGAAAATGAGTTACTGAAAATTAATACAAAAAAAGGTTGATGAAATAATCAAATGTAATATTCTTTCAGGAACAGCCTTTGCTATCTGAGTACGTTTTAGTTATTGGCTAATCTTTGGGTGTTTTTTGTTTGCTTGTTTGTTTGTTTTTCTTAGGCATTTAAAAGGCACAGAAATAACTCCTAGCTTTTGTGGCTTTGGTGTACGGTTTGGGTTTTTTAGTTTTTCTGTTGGGATTGATTTTCTAATATTAATTAACAATTATTTGAGTTTATCTATAAGGAACAGGTTATTTTGTTTATTACAGCTTCCAATCACATTTAATAATGGTGAAAGGCATGGACACTTTGTTTTTTTTTTTAATTTTAGACATATGTAAAACCTATCACAGAAATTAAGGGGATAGTTGGAGATGCTGAACATGAGTTTAATGAAATGGCTTCAAGTTGGTGGTCCAATGAACACATATTATTTATACAAGAAAGAACATTTTTGCCAAGGGAAATTGAGAAATGTGCACCAGCTCAAAATAGCTAACAGAGAATATGATTTCCAATAACTTTTAAATTGCAATATCTATCTTTTTCTATGTGTGATTTTCAGTTTTCTTCTGCTAGTGGATTTTCTATCTCATCTTCCTAATTACACCTGAATTCATTTCTTTGCCCATCACATTGGTCTACAAATCTGCTGCAGTAACTAAGCTCTCTTAAATTACTACCTCCTTTAACTTTGACTTTCCGGTAAGTTACTCCCTAAGGTCACAAGTTAGAAGTATTGGAACATTTATTCCTAGGGAAGAGGAGAAAAATTAAATGGAGTTTGCCAGTCAGGAGACAGTTTGTATTGTATTGCAAGTCCCCAGAGGTCAGACACAATTTTGGCCATTCCAGATCGTAAATTGTTGTGCAGTGTTCGATATGTTGAGTTTATTTCAGAAGAAAGATTGAAGAGAACATGCCTGCCAAGAGAATTCCTTCTGATTACATTATAGATGTCCAAATTCTTGTCATGCATTTTTAACAAATATTAATTTAAAGATTAATATTTATGAATAGGAAATATATATTATAGCTTTCATTAGGAATAAAAAATTACAGGAGAAAAAATATACAATAATAATATTATATTTAGAGATTTTGTTCCAGTCCAAGTGGATTAGAAGCAATGGACAGCACTTTGAAAGATATCCCAGCGGGGAAAGACAACTCTGGTATTCATTTAATAAACAATATTTTGCTATCATGATAGACAAAGAACCGTTGAAAACTGTGTATAATGCTTTCAAAATTATTCCTTTTAAAATCAGATTTCAGAAAAAAAGTTTGTATCAGCATTAGAAAAAGATGATTAGCTTAGTCCACCCACAAACATATTCATTTAATCTAATGTTGTTTTCAAAACAGAATAAAATTAAGGTAAATAAAATTTAGGAAAAAAATTTAGATAAATACAAAAACATTTAAAGCTTGTCATTATTGGTCATAGGTATGTTTGGAAGTATTTAGGTAATTTCAGGTATAGCTTTTGGTACATTATGTTTCCTTCTCTTCCTGTGCAACTTTGTGAAAGAATCAAATATTCTTTGAGCTTCCCATATTATTCAGTGATCCAGAGTCCAATTCCTCAGCAAAAAGGTACTGATACTTTCCACTTAATTTGTCTAGACTGTGTTTTACCTCTCTGTGAATGGAACTACAGTTATTTCCTGTGCCTTTTACTTGAATGACAATGTGTTGTTTGCAAAGCTGGGAAAATAGTTACTTATCTGTGATTTTCTTTTTGAGTTTCAGATTTCTTGGGTTTTTTTTTTTAATCCCATACATATTTGGAACTTGCATCTTTTGCATTGTATTTTGAGAAAAAATAGATGAAAGCCTTTACCTTTATACATACTTTATTTGATCTCAGTCCTACCACAGTTTAGTAGTAAGTAAAAACTGTTCTTGATGGTTCTGCAATAATTTCCATGAAATTAATTTAACACTTGCAAAGTACTTAAAATAACTGAAATTTTCCTTACTTTTTTTTTTTTTTTTTTTTCCCTAGAAGTTGAATTTAAAGCCACATTTGATTTCTTTTTGTGTCCTGGTTTAGAGGGTCAGAATCTAAAGATGTTGAACAGCAAAACATTGGCTTACCTCAGAAGCTGCCCTTTCAAGTCAGTTGAAAAGAAATTTGTAAGTTTAGCTTGAGAAGTCTGTTACTTTTTTTATGGGAAGGCAAATGGATCTGTTCCATGGTTCTTCTTTTGACTCTTGAAATTCATTGAAAGATGTTTATGAGCAGGGTCTTAGAGAGTATCCATATCTAATAATTTAAATGCAAAAGCAAAAAACCCAACACTTCTTTGCATTGCTAAATCTCTAATTTTCAATTAAATTAATGGCTTATACTATTTTTATGTCTTCAGTAATATTATCACCTTCTTATAAAGAGAAGACTGTTTAAAAAGCAGTCATTTATAACAGCAGTTGAAAGAGTGGTGATGAATCAATGGGAATTAGTGGACTAGCACAAAATAAAAAAATAATTTTCTACAAGGAGATTTGCCTAGCAAAGAGATCCATACCAAGTTTTTCTGACAAAAGGTCTCTCTATTTGTGCCAGCTGTTCTGGTGCATAAGCTTTTATAGTAAAATTTTTGGTTACCAGTATACATCTAAAAATTTTGCAACAACTTAAAATATAATCCCCCTTCCTTTAGAGAATTCTCTGTTTCAGAAATATATTTTTTCCCTATACTCAACACAGCCATCGAGAGTGGACTCTAAGAGCTGATAAGGCCCCAGTTAATATTCTAATTTCATCTTTTTAAAGAGGTACATAAAACAAGTACAAAAAAACCTCAACCATATTTTACACTTTTTGCAGCAGAGTACTTAAGAATATACAAAGCATTTAAAGTATGAAAGATACTGTTTCTTGGGGCTGCAATCTGAAGTTTAGTATGATCATTCAGAGTGAACACAGAACTTGCTGAAACATCACCATCCTGCCTTCTAAAACTGTGTTTCAAACTGTAATGAAAAACTTTGACATTTTTTCACATTATACCAGATGGGTGTTTAGCCTGGACAAAGGGAGATTCAGGGGGGACCTTATCACTCTCAATAACTGAAGAAGTAGTAGTAAGGTAGGGGTAGGTCTCTTCTTCCAAGTATCAAGAAATAGAAGAAGAGGAGAGGGCCTCAAGTTGCACCAGGGAAGGTTTAGACTGGATATTAGGAAAACTTTTTTCACTGAAAGGGTGGTTAGGCATTGGCACAGGCTGCCCAGGGAAGTGATGGAGCACCATTTCTGAAAATATTTAAAAGATGTGGGGATACTGAAAGCATTTAAAAGATGCATGGATGTGGTTTAGGGGTGAACTTGGCAGTGTTAGGTTAATAGCTTGGCTTGATGATCAGAAGGATCTTTTCCAACCTCAATATTCTATAATAAAACTGTCCAAGCACAGTAACTATCCCTTTTTAATTGGGATGGTAAGTCAATTTTGTGGAAGCATGAGGAGGAGCCTGGGCATACTTTTGGGAATTTGCTGTGAAGCAGAGAAGTTTTTTCCCACAGCTTGTGAGACCAGATACCAAATTATTCACTTTTTACACAGTCTCATGTATTTACGGATATCCTCCTTATACTAAGGGCATCGTTTTGTATAACTGGGGTCTGTCCAGGGAAAAGAAAAAGAAACCATCAAAAGACATAAACTACTGATGCAGTAGTTTAAACTCTTGGCTTCCTTTGCTAGTCAGGGGGAGGAGAAAAAATCCTCCAAGTCAAAGCCACTCAGGATTTAATCTCCATTGTCCTGTAAAAACAATGTCCAAACCAACATCAGAATTGCTCAAGTGTAGCAAAACCTCATGATGTGCCAGCAGATGGAGTGCGACAGCAGGATCATCAAGCACAAATCTTGATAATTATCTACTAAAATGGGAAAAAAAAAACCCAACAAACCAGCAACATCTCTCTTACCTACCATGCTGAAGGAACTGAGAGTCACAGAAATCCTTTTCATTATCCACACAGTCACATTATACATTCATTTGGTGCTTCTGAAGAGCCATCCCATGAGATACACCTATTTCTACATGTGACAAAACTTTTGTTGCTTGAGTCAGCATGTCTCAAGTTCCCAATTAAATCATGGAGGATAAAATTTTGATGTGTAAAACCTTCTTTATCTTAGGTGGAAAATACTCCTTAGAAATTTAGGCTATTTTGGTGAGTTAAGTACTTTAGTGCATCAGTGGTTTTACTGCCACCTCCAAACCCAGTAGCCTTGAAACAGTATCAGTTACCCAGGGAGACATGCTGGAAACACTCAGTTAAAATATTGTTGGAGATGGGTGTTATCTGCCACACCACTCTCCCCTTCACAGTCCTGTTTGGCCCATAAAAAAGCCAGGTTGTTGCTGATGCACAATGGTAGATTACCAGCTAATAAATAAAGCAGCCTCTTCCCTGGCTGCACTTGTCCCAAATGTATTAACATTGTTCAAATGTATTGAGAGAGAAGCTGCAAGATGACATGCTGTGACTGAGATGGCTTGTGCTTTCTTTAGCATATCCAGTACTACAGAACCCCAGGAAAAAAATGACTTTTCTTGGGAAGGACTGCAATATACTTTCACTGTACTGACTCAGGGGCTTTTGCATAGCCCTACCTATCTGCCAAGGTCTAGTGGCACAGCATCTGGAGAATAACCTCTCTCCAGATTGTAAATTTTTCCATTACATGAATCTTACTATCATTACAGAGCTCACTGAGCAGGAAGTCAGAGAAACTCACAGCATTATTTTAGACATCATGAGAAACATAGATGGGTAATCTCAAAAGATTAGATATTATCTCAAAAGATAATACAAGGGCCCACTACAGAAATTATGTCAGAAACCCTAACACATTGCCTGAAATGGTTAAACAATCTTATGTCTGAATTAAAAACAAAACAAAACAAAACAAAAAACCCAACCAACCAACTAAACAAAAACAAAAAAACCCCAACCAACCAACCAAAAAAACCCGCAACTTTAAATTTCTTCCCATATCACACAGATTTTATGGCTTTTGTGTCATATATATGGGGGGAAAAGGCCTAGCTAAAACTGTGGGAAAAGGAAAAATCAATTTTTCTACAAACCAGACAGTCTTCCTTACATACTGTATCTTTGGGGGCCATATTTGCCGATAAAACTTTTGAATTTTAAGCTCTGTATATATGGTGATTCTGTGTCTAGTAGACCCTTTGGCAATGAGAGAAGGGAATATAGTCCTCCATGTGCTGTAATCTCAATTCCTCTCTACACCGACTCAAAATTACAACCCTTTTTAAATACTACTTTTAGCTGCATATTGAATATTGTCAGAAGCTGAAGAGGTGACAAGGCATTGCTCTAACTTTCAGACGACCTGTCCTGCCATGGTGTTCAATGACACCAACGGTAAGGATGGGACAATGCAGGTGGTGTGAAGTGGAAATGATGTACCTGCACACATGCTAAGCCAAATGCACTGGTTTGGTTGGAACATGCAGTTAATTGTCTTCATAGTAACTTTTATGGTGCTATGTTTTGGATTTATCATGAAAAGAGAGTTGATAAGACGAGGATATTTTATCTGGGGCTGAACAGTGCCTACAGAGTCAAGGTCTTCTGTGCCTCTTGCACTGCTCTACTAGCAAGTGGGCTGGGGCGAGAAGATGGGAGGGGATGCAGCCATGTAAGCTGAGATGATGACATCTTGGGGACAATGTTGGAAAAAGGGCAAAGTGATGCACAGGCACTGAAAAGTGGTTAAAAAGTGGTGGGAGAAACCAAGATGAGAGAAGAAGGAGCAGGAGGAGGTGATGCAGATGCAAGAGCCAGGATTCCCCTGGAGCTCCCTTCAGGAGACCATGGTGGAGCAGCTATTTCCCTGCAGCCTTGGGAGAGAAGCACACCGGAGCAGATATCTACAATGCAGCCTGTGGAAAAGACCATGCCAGTGCAAGTGGATTTGCCCCAAAGGAACCATCCAGGACAAAAAACCCCAACAGTTTATTCCTGAAGGGCTTCAACCCGTGAGGAAGATTTACACTAAAAGAGGGGAAAAGCATGAGAAAAAGGAAGCAGAGAGGAAGTGCAATGGTCTGATAGCACTATTTGTCATTTCCCTTGCATCTTTAAGGGTCAGGTGGAAGTAGACAAGTGGAAATGAAGGAATAAAGTTGAGCTTGGAAAAACACAGGAGTATGAGGGCGGTGGTTTAAGTTTTGGCTTTGTTTCTCACTATTCAAATCTATTTTAATTTGTAGTAATTTAAATTAGCCTTTACCAAGCTGAGTCTGTGCTGCCTGTGATAGTGATTATCAAATTATCTCTTTGTCTTTGACACTACCTAAAACTTTTTCATCTCAATTTCTTTCCTTGTCCTTTCTTTCCTTTGAGACTGACTGGGTGGGCAGCTGGAAGTTTTGCCAAGGTCAACACATCACAAATATGCATACAGTCACAACTATATGCATAGTGCATTGTCTTCTCCATCTAAAATACTAGCTGCAACCATTTTGGAACTATAGCTTTATGAAGAAAGAGGTTTTGGAATGAATTTTCCAAGGGACTACTCAAAGCTGAATCTGCGAAACTAATAAACTTGACTTCCATCAGCGACTGCTGATTAGAGAACCTGAAATGCACAGACCTCTCTCAGTGCTTTGAGAAGGCCCCTGAAAGAAGAGAAAGTAAATGAAATGCAAGACATTTTAAAAGCAAGCAAACCAAGGATATAATTATTAAATAGTGTCATAAACATATTGAAATAGGTATTAAATTAAATAACTATGAACTTGTATAAAATGTTTTTTCTTACAAAATTAATTTCCTATCAGTTGTGTTCTAATAAATACTTTGATACCTTTTTTTTCAGAAAAAACAGTCTAAGAAATACAGGAAAATCTTCTAAATCTCATCTTGTCTTATATGTTGTTTCTTCTTGTGATTCTATGTTTTGAAAAAGTTTCATAATTTTTTCACTATTACATAAATACATTATGAATTCTATTTTTTTATAATAGAATTTTCTGTTGCTTACATTTCCCATGTCACACAAGTGAAGAAAAAAAAAGCAACATCTTTAAAATTGCTTCAAACTGGTACTTAAATTTTTAGGGAAAAGGAGTGTAGTTTAAAAAAATCTTAAAACAGGTAAGGTAGGATGTGCTGTATTTTATGCAAGAAAGGATGCCAGAAATTCTCCAGGAAATTATAATGCTTCAGTCACATTAATTTGCATTATTCTGAATATAGATTTGAGCCATAACATTCTAGCTCAGATTCCAGGAAATCTGAATCACACATCACAGATTGAATTGTCATACTTCATTTCAAAACTTCATCTCTCAAAATCATTCTCAGCTACCTTTCAGACGTTTAGACAGAGCAGTTTTCAGCATGACACGTAATTCAAGTGTAAGCAATAACAAGAATTATCCTTGAATAATATCCTTGAGTGATAAATATTCTGAGTTGTTTCCTTGTGTAAAAATCCTTGTGAAGTCTACCGCATTTGTTCCATTGTCTCCCTATTGGGGGAAAAAAGAAAAATCTCCTAGTTCTGTTGTTCTTCCATTGGTGCAAGCAATGTGGCGTGTTTGATTTCCATGCAAAAAGAATTCTAAGTTCTTGAAAGTGAATTGCATTGTCATAAATTTTCACATCAGATTTCTTTTTATATGATGCATAATTTCCCAATTTTCCATTTTAGTTTCGGGCTATGTTTTAGAAATAAGTATGAGATCTCAAGTGAAAGATTTTAGAGAACATAAGTTCACTTTTCTGCATTCCTGTGTTGCTCATTCATGTTCGCTGGGATATACTGTTATAGGTGAATTATTGCTGAAGCACTTTGCATTCTAAGTTTCACAGTTTTTATAATGTAGAGTTCATATAGTTCATATAGAACTCCAATTTCTCTTACTTATTATCACTTTCCTCCCTTCATGCCATATTTTTAAACATAATGAATGCTCTACCATCATATTTTTATTTATTTATAATTTGTTCTGCTTTGCCCTCTTATTTTACTCTGGTCTTAATTACGTCTTGATAATTAAGATTATAAAAGTAGAAAATACTTTTTCTGGTATACTGAGAATTGGAAAGTGAAAGCAAAATATACTGCTGAGGAAAAAGGAAAGAGTTGATTTATTTGCATATAGATCAGGATGGGTTCCTCCCTGCCTTCCTTCCTGACTTCTTTCCTTCCGGCTTTCATTCCGTCCTTCCTGCCTTCCTTCCCGTCTTCCTTCTCTCTCTCACTCTCTTTTTCTTTTTTTTTTTTTTTTTTTTTTTTTTTTCAAAATGCTNTTTTTTCTTTTTCTTTGAAGAGCTGACCAAGCAGAATTGCAGAGCGGTTTTACAACTCCTTGGACCTTTGATAAATGTAGTCTGTGTACATAGATAATTCTGGTAAATATATGGAATTATTAAAATAATAAATGTGAGACAAATATTCTGACAAATTGAAAGATACTGCTTGTATAATGAAAAATTATGGTTTAGCCTATAAATAAAAGTACCTTGTTTGTCTCAGCTGTTTTCTTTTTGGAAACAGGCCTTTATGATGGTGGTACACTACATAAATCTTACATATTTTAACACAACTGTCTCCTATACACTGAATTATTTTCTGAGGAAACGCTGGCCTGTCTAGGTAATTTTACAAGTGGATTAACTGAACAGTTCCTGAAATTCCATATTTCTTCCTATTCAGGAGTTTGTCTATGGACTACAAGATATTCTGGTAGTATAAAAATGATTGTCACTTAAAATGCCTAATTTTATAAAAAGCAATTTAAAATAAAAGGAAATTATGAAAGAAATTAGAAAGAAGCTATTTAAGGTTTTTAACTTAGTCCAATTTACAATCCATCTTGTGTATCTCCTTTATCTTGTTAACATTTTAAAAAAAGAATTCCTAAAAGACTTAATATGAACTAAATTATAACTGTACCTGCAACAGAGAATGTGAAAAGCCCTCTAAAACCTATTTCTATCAAAATAATCTCAGAGATTAAAAAGTGGTGGTTCACATTTTAGCAACATACCTTATATACTTCATTCTTTGGAGAATATTAAGATTTAAGACACTAACCATTGTATTTGAAACTAATAACTTGACTTATGAGGTAGGTCACAAAGACTGAAATTAAAAAATAGACTCAATCTATAGTCATGTGCTTCAAACATAGTGAAAGTATTTGTATATGTTGGGTTTTTTATACTGAAGTTCATATCTGTATTTTAGATTTTAGCCCAGTATAATCCTGTTTTCTACATTTTAAATTTGTTATTTTCTGAAGCAACAATACAGTGATGTTGAGAAAAGGCCATGTTTGCTGAGATATTCTTCCACTTCTGCATATGTTGTCCTTGTGAAAGAAAAACAACTAGTACTACTGATCAAGGAAGATGGAGCAAGCTGTCATTTACTGAACATTCAGAGTATACTGTTGTGGATGTTGACAGCCTGGTAAAAGAGAAATTTTTAGGCATCAGGCAGCAGCAAAGCCTGTGGGAAAACAAGTCAGATAGACTTTCCCAGGCTTTGCTCTGGAGGAGCTGGGAGAAGACATTTCAAACAGTTTCTAACTTTTGCACCTGCTGCTTTGCCAACTTGTTTACTTGCAAAGATGCTTAGGAAGAAGTGTTGGTTCGAATGAACAATCATGTTGTATCAGAACAGTATATAAAAAAGGTTTGCTTTCTAATAAACACTGCTCATTGGAGTCTTATATCGTTATTCACTGTCCCAAACACAAAATGACACACTGTCTTCTTCTCCAACAGAACAGTACCCAGTTATTAACTTCCTTCATCTCTTCCGCAGAATTTCAGTACAACTTTCACTGGTTCTTTCCATTTAGAGACTTCTCTAAGGGTTTTTAATAGCATCATGCTTTGTCTTTACATATATCTGCATCCATTTACAATGTTCATTATCTAGGTTCCATTGGATATAGCTTAAATTGCAATTTTCCACTACTGTTTGCTTGTTTTGCCCTTGTGTATGACTTGTAAAAATAGAAAAAGAGAAGACATGAGAAAGGAAAAATGAGAATAATCAGAGGGAATAAGTGTGTTCCAAAAGGAATTTCATGAAGTTCAAAAGAAGAAATACAAAGTTGTGCACATGAGAACAATGCCATGTAGCAATATATGCTAGGTGCCATCCAGCTGGAAAGCAAGTGACAGAAGGAGATATGGTGATCCTGGTGGGCACAAAGTTCCACCTGAGCCACCACTATGCCTTTTTCCAGAAAGAAAGCTAATGGCACGCTTGGCTGCTTTAGAAATTACTGTCTGCTTTTGGAGGTTGTGTGTTCCTTCTTTTTTCATTTAACCTGGTGAGGCCACACCTGGAGTATTGAGTCCTCTTCTGGGCTCCTCAGCACAAAAAGGACATGTGCATATTGGAAAGAGTCTAACAAAGGATGACAAGGATGATTAAGGGTCTGAAACACCTCACATATGAGGGAAGTCTGAGAGGGCTTGGGCTGTTCAGCTTAGAGAAGTGAATACTCATGGAGTATCATATGAATATGTATAAATACCTAAAGGAAGGATGCAGAGAAGATGTGTCCAAGCTCTTTTCAGCAGTCCCCAGTGACACGTTCAGAAGCAATGGGGACAAGCTGAAAAACAGGAGGTTCCATCAGAACATCAGTAAGCTTTTTTTTTACTTTGAGGATGACTGAATGTTGGCACAGGTTGCCCAGAGAAAGTGTGAAAACTCCATCTGTGGAAACATTCAAAATCTGTATGATAATGGTCCTGAGGAACTGACTCTAGATGGCCCTTCTTTAGCAGGATGGGTAATAGTCTATTTACTACTCAGCAAAATTTTGAAAGCCAAAAGGTAGTTAGCATATGACTTGTGAAAAACGAGGTTTATTTTTCTGGTGAAAGTTAAAAAGTTTTTTAAAAAGACAATAGGAGACATAGATAAAGCAAGGCTTTATGGCCAGGTCCTTGGCATTCAGCCAAGAGCACACCTACTATCTTTGGAGACACTCCTGAAATACCTTTTCTATTACATCAGCCTGTTGCATATTCATAAATCATTATGCATATTCATACTTCCCACAAAGTACTTTACATATTCCAGGAACTG
>VWYP01009801.1:27619-94790 GCA_013400435.1 Pycnonotus jocosus | reverse complement strand
TTTGTTTTGGGTTTTTTTTTAAAGGTATATGTTTAAATATTTGTTCCAAGTGACGGCGGTGATTGGAGGGTTCCTCATGAGATCTAAATTTTCATCTAGTCAGAAAACCACAGATCATAGAATAGTTTAGGCTGGAGGGTATCTTTGAAGATCATCTAGATCCAACCACTCCAACACATCACCAGATCAGATTGTTCAAATCCCCATTCAATCTGGCCTTGAATACTTCCAGGGTATCCACTAAGGTCCCTTCCAACACAAACCATTCCATAATTCTGTGATTCTGTTTTCTATTTACTCTCAGTCAAACAATGATTTTGAGTCACTTATTTTGATACATTTCTTTTTTCAAGATGAAAAGTCCTTCTTTGCTCAGGTTCTTTTCAAGTGAAAACCATAACTCTCTGTCATTTATTTTTTTATACCTCTTCAGCTTCCAGCATATTCAGTTTGGCACTGAGAAAGGAACTGTGATGACAATTCAGGATTGATTAGCAAGATGGGTTTATAAAGAAGCTTAGCAATCTATTTTTCTTTCTTCCTTTCATCATAATTCACTGGGTTGTGTTACAGGGTTCTGTTTCCTACTTTCAGATTACTGTTCAAATTGGCTAAAGTTTTATTACTTATGCCAAAAACCTAATTAGGCCCATATTTGTACATCTACATAGTGACTTTTTTATTCTGTTACCCTTTTCTGTCTTGTGTTTGTCCTTTCAACGCACAAACATTGAGTATTTTTGCAGTTCCTTTGCAGCAAGTTTTAATCTTGACAGTTAAAATAAACAATGCTGCACACTCTGCTGCTTCACTATGTAAGGCCTTTTCCAAATCATTGACAAATAAACTGAAAACCTTGGATTCCAGTACTGAGCTTCTTTTGACTTTCTAGGTAACTTCTCTCCAACTGTTCCTAACTTCCCTCTTGTATCCTCTAACCAATCACTAGTTTAGAAGCACAGGAACAATTGTTTTACAGACAGAAGGAGAGGTTTTGTCATTATACTTTCCCCCTTGCCCATAATTATGTGTTTACTTTACAGAATTTTAAAGAATACAGTGTTACATTCAATAATAAAAATAGTGACTGAGTCGATAGGTGACAAAGATTGGAGAATACTGCAGAGAGTGCAATGTGTCAGTATGAGAAAACAGTAGAGGAGCCTGATATGATCCTGCAGTTTTTCCTCAGGAAAATGTCCCACAGGTTTTAGTGGATCAGTGTGCATCATGACCCCAGAAACTCAGGAGGACAAAACCCAAAAACTGGTCAGAAAACTGCAAGGAAAAATATGGTGACACAGCATTCCAAAGCATTTATGAAGAGACCACACTCCCAGCCCCCCTTACGATGGGTAAGGCTCATTCCTCTGCCAATAAAGCATGCAGTGGAAATTTCCACTGCAAGTTACAGCACATTTCCACCCTCTAACCCTACTCACACTGAAGTTTTGCAATTCTTTATGGTAGTTGAAATGTATAACCTTTACTTTACTAAAGATAACCAATCTGCTTTTTTTCTAACCTAACTTAATCTAATCTTTCTTGTTTAATTAAAAAACCCCAATAAACCATTTTTACAATTTTAGGGAGAAATATGAGGATGTGATAATTTAAATGATCAGCAGACATGCTACCAAAATCATAGATGCTTGTTTCAAATTGAAATTATTTCATATAGGTCAGCAGATGGCAAATATCAGCGGTTTTGTTTTAACAAAACAGTAAATAGTTATTAATATATTAAATTCTTTGTTTTATTCACAGCAAACTGTTTTTATCCTGAAGATGCTGATTAGCAGGATGCTTTGTGATCAGAAGATATCTCCTTTGCTGTTTGATGGGCAGAGGTTTTTAACCTGTACAACTCAGTATTGCCACCGAAAATGCATGCCCATAAGCCTAAATTTGCATTTGTGAACCATTCAATAAGGTCATGCTCTTATCCTAAAAGGATTAGTATTTAAAGCAGATAGAATTAAAAGAATGTAGCAGATGGGCAGTGAAGTGGCAAGGAGAAATAACCAGTAAAAGAGCAGGAGTCTCCAGGAAAAAAAAACCAAAACAGGTGTTTCCAGGAAAATGTTTTTTAAGGCAAAATTCTGAGAAATAAGAGAACAAAAGATCTAGAAATGAGAATGGTAAAATAAATGACACTGTCTTGGAGCTAAGCATGAAGAAAAAAATTATATGTGGCTTGGGCATGTGAGACAAAGGAAAAGGAAAGACTTGTTTTCAAAATACAGTGGAGACATGATAAAACTTCCCAAGATTCCTTCACCTTTGTGTTTTTTTCTCCAATATTCTGCTACGACAATTCCTGGACAAGCTACACATGCCTCCCACACCATCCTGAAAGTCTTTCATGTCGTGGTTTTGGCTGTTGTTCTGACTGTGATTCTTTTGCTGCCTTCATCCACTGTGCTGCATAAACACAAAACAGTGAGGCAGGAAGGAGAAAGTGGCAAGGATGGTCATGCAGAGCCTTAATGTTCTCAAACAAGAGTCTTTTTTCCTGGGAGTCTTAGATAGCAGGATTAATTTTGTTGAGATCTGAAGTGTGAAAACTCAACAAAGATTTGCAAGCTGTCCGCTCCTCCGACATCACAAGTTTGTCTTCATTTTATCTGACCAAGTGTGACAGTATTATGTCTCTGCCCAGTGTTATGCATCCAATGCTTTTTAGTTGAAAACATCTGCTTTTTCTTGAAGTATGATCTCAGTTTTAGTTGACCATTGTAAGCCTTCTTCACTTCAGCTTTTGCGTATTTGTGCAGACTAGGAGATTTATATTTCTCCTGCCTTGTCTCATGTATTTAATCTGTTTATTGCTACTTCTACTTGTTTAACACCCCTTTTTCTTAGCATTCTCATTTGCTTGAAGAGATCCCCTAAAGATGCTGATATGGAAAGCCACATTCCTGTCCCTCTGTTTGACCATGGTCTTCCCATACTGGCAAGCTTACCACCTGCCATCTCATCACATTAAAGTTTCTTGTCCACAATTCTTCTTTCCTATTTGTTTTCCTAGTATGAAGGGATTTTCCTTTTCTCATGTCAGGAACAACTTTCAGGCACAAGGGTTGACTGAGCCACATATTTAAATCTCAAATCTTGCTCCCATTCTGTACTAGTGACCCATCTGTATTGCTGCTAACCAGTCCTCCAAAATGTGTCATCTACAGGCTTTAGCACTGATATTTTTACCTTTCTTCCAGGTAACTGGCTGAGACAACTCTGAGTACAGTCAGTTGTCATGCATAAGGGTGAGAAAGGGTACTCTGATCTTGGTACTGCAGTAAAATAAAAGTCACTTGTGTTGTGAGGCTTTATTTTCATTATGTTTACATTGACAAACATTCTTAGTGCCATCTCAAAGTTCTGTATTAATTAATTAGTATCATGATTGATTTTATAAGAATCACTTTTAAGTGGATAAATATGCAATTCTCTGCACTGCCCACCTTTAAAATGCATGTGAAGCATTAGTTTTCTTTCCACTTTTCTGGAACTTTTCCAGTGTTCCAACAGTTACTGAAAATCAACAGTTATGGTTCAGATAACTCTGAACTCTCTAGCTTGTTAGAACTTTAAATGCAAATTACATTGACCTGCTGACTTCTCCCTTGCTTCATTTGTATGATATCCTTTCTTAGTTTTTGCATGGAAATTGTGTAATTATCTTCCTGTAATAAATAAATGAATATTCTGTGGGTTTTTTCTTCTGCAGATACAGTCCAGAAATAATAACAAATGCTGCCTCTTAATTACATTCTACTATATATGTGTAGCTGTGGTCCATATATAATATTAGAAATCTATTATTCATTGTTCCTAATACATGAAAAATCTCATTATCCCTATCCCTACAGACCATAGATTTCTCTGTTAGACTGTTGATTTCTTTATAAATTTTCAAAAGTTTCTAGATTTTAGTTTATTTTTCTTGCTCACAGTTTCCTGCTCCTTCCTTTTGAGCATATATTTTTGTATATAGATACAGTTGTATGTACAGATCAGGGCTGCTTGGTACCACATTTATTAGAAAATAGGGGGGTTTCCAAATTTTTCATGCTATCCTTAAAATGCTTTCTACTACTATTCACACTTTTCTCCCAGGCAGCTGATTCACTGATTTTTGACAACATTAAATTAGTAATTTTAAAATTGGATAGATATGAATATTTGTAACTTCAGTTTTCTTCTGTTTGACTACATAATCTGCTCAAATTAGATTTTTTTGCCACTTAACTGGTGCAGTTGTCTTTGAAGTTACAAATCTTTATTTAATAATTACTGTTGTTGCTGTTGCATTAGTGGTACTTAGAAATCAAAAAGTTGGAAGAAACAAGCATACCTTCTGTTCACACTATGAGTGGGTATAGTCCACTACCTCCATTTAGATTTTATTCCTTATTTATTTGTTTCAGTCCCTCGCAGACTGAGTGACTTGTGATAACACAGCCTTCTAGCCTACACATGATGACCTGGTTCTTACAGAGTTATCTCGTGCTCTCTAGTGTGATAGGTAGCTGGCCCCACACAGTATGTTGCTTTTTTTATCCTTTAGGACACTGATTTGTGAGCATTCAAGAGCTCTATTTCTAACTTTCCAGTGACTTGTGAAAAAGCAATGTCATTTTTCATGTAGACTGATACTCTCACACATTGCTCACTCACTCCTTCCCAGGTAGTTGAGACTGAGTGTGAAGTGGAAAGTTACAGGTATGCTCGAGAGTAAACCTTCCAAATTACTGGCTGAGGTCAGGCAAACTGTGAGCAGTATCTTAACAGTTCTTTCAAATGACAGCAAACAAAGCTTCAGACCTTGTAAAATGTTTAAAGCTGTGTGAAACTCAGCAGTTTTGCTGGCAAAGGTTCTGATTTTGGTCTGGCTGCAGTTTGAATAAGGTTTGCATACACTAAGAAAAAACATAAGAGGAAACTTACCTAATAGTATAATGGTTTTGATGAAAACCGAAAAGAAAATAATTCTGATAACTTTCACTAAAAATCCAATTATTGCTCTGGGTTTATCTGAAAGCTTAGAGTTGCATTTTCCCTGTCATAGATGTAAGGCCAAAATTCAAGCTGTATGGAAAACAGATGAAGCCTATTGAATTGTATTAATATAGAAAAATTCACAGCTCTGAAAAAGATTGTTGTTATTTCCTCTGAAAATTAGGATTCCCTGATTAGCCTTGTAGTACCATTGTGCAGATTTTTCTGTCTCATATCAGCTCTTAGTTTGGTCTGTAGAAAACAAATACATAGCATTAAATTACTCTAGAAGTACATTCATCTGGCTTTGAAAAGGGATAAAGAAAGGAATACCAGCTTCTTCTAACTCAGTACAACATCTTTAAACTGGTGAAAAGGTAAAACTGGACTATGTCTTCTGATTTCAGTCCAGAGAGTTTCATTCATTGAGTGAATGTGGAGTATTGTGAGATCACTAAATTCAGCAATCTCAGAAACAAAATTAATTTAAGCTTTTTATCAGTTCTTAGGGCAGCACCGGGCTCTTTGTCATGTGCTTTCTTACAATCTCAAACACAAATTTACATCTGCTAGAAATGAAACAAAGTGGAAATGGGAAGGAACATACTGTATACAGCTTCTTTCTAGACATATTAAAATAAATTTTATTGAGCCAGGCTACTTTGGGTTCAGCAAACAGAGCCTTAAAAGAGGCTGTTAGAGGCTGTTAGAATATAATCATTATCACCTTCATAATGACAGGTGTGGAAGCAATCTAGAATACCTACTCTGCTTGCTCCAGCTGGTGTTAGAGCCAAAACTTATTTCAGTGAGAGCATAGTCATAGAATCATAGAGTGGCCTGGTTTGGAAGGTACTTTAAAGATTGTCTTGTTCCAACCCCCTGCCATGGGCAGGGACACCTTCCAGTACACCAGGTTGCTCAAAGCCCCATCCAACCTGGCCATGAACACTCACAGGGTTGAGACATCCCCAGCTTCCCTGACCATCCTCTTCAGTGCCTCACCACCCTCATACTCAAGAACTTCTTCCTAATATCTAAGCTAAACTTGTCCTGTTTCAGTTTAAGGCCACTCCCCCTTGCCCTACCACTACCTGGCCCTGTAAAAAGTCCCTCTCCATCTTTCCTATGGGCCACCTCTGAGTACTGAAAAGTAGCACTAAGATCTCCTCAGAGCCTTCTCTTCTCACCCTGTCCTTATAGCAGGGGTGCTCCAGCCTCCTCACCATCTTTGTGGCCTCCTCTGGACTCGCTCCAAGAGGTCCATGTCCTCCATATGCTGGAGATCTCAGATCTGGACACGGAGGTGGGGCCTTACCAGAGGGGAGAAAAGGAGCACATTATGTATCTTTAAACCAAAAAAGCAAATGGTGGCATCTTTCAGCACAATTTTCCAATGCTCAGATGTTCTATAACATGTTCCTCTCTGTGCAGTTGGAACAGTCAATCACCAGATACAAAATCAACTGCTTGCATGCCTGAGTGTTATCCTCTTTCCTGTATACCAGCAGAAAGCAAAATTTCAAGGAAATTCAGCAGCAGTTATGGGGTGGTTGTGGTGTCTTTTCTTTCATGTTGAAGGTCTCTGGATGAAGTGGGATAGATATCAATCTCCTTAGGGTTTTGTAAATAAATTATTGCTAAGGCTGACTAGGAAAGTTCCAACACAGCAATATCAGAACACAATGTCTCTTTCTGTATAACAGATAAATTCTCCATTATTTAAAAATGTTTTACATAAAGCAGGAAAGTTTCCATAACTTAGAGATTAAAACATTGTTCCATTTATAAACCACTCCATCTTCAGTTTCCTGAAGGAAAACTGAATAGGAAATCCAGGATGCTTTTCATATAAGATTGTAATACTTCTTAACGTTCAGTAAGAGACACTTGACATCATGTTTGTCCCTTCTGGAACCTATTAATATTATAACACTTTCTGTCATTAAACAGTAAAAAATACTGTCAGTTCCTCACTCCACTCATGATTTTTCTACCCAGATTACATTCTCTAACTAATCTGGACTTTGTAAAGTGTAAAAAATATATGTGCATGTTAGAATAACACTTGATTAATAGAACACTTTAAAGAACATTTTGTCTTAAGAGAGGCATTTAAAGTTTTCTAGCAGCTCATAGGCTGTAGATTCCAAAGGACATGATTATCGTCAGATGAAAAAGGGAAACCGGATTAATTAAAGTATTATAATCAGAAAGGTTCTTAAGAATCTTGTAATAATTGCATAAGAGTGTAATTTTGTAAGGCTTGAAATAGAGTATAAAGGAAATATTTTGCATATGTTCTCAAATTTTTCATGTTTAAGTGGGTTTTTTTCCCCATTTTTAAAAATGTAAATAATGATGTTGCAGAAGTCTGGAAGATAAGGGGAGAAATGTGTATATCTCAAACACTGTTAGCCACATAGCTGTGAAGTCAACCAAGGATTGTTGGTAAAAAATATGCTGTGAGAAAGAACAGGATGTGGCTGCAGGAGGTGCCATACACAGCAAGGGCAGTGCTTTTTGGAACAAATGTCCTTGTCCTGGCTCCTGGAGATAAGCACAACATAACCCAGCACAGCAGGAATCAGGCCAAGAAGTGGATATGGACTGTAGTGGGGATCAAGACCACCAAAGCCTCTGATCCATATCCAGAAATGTCTGAAAGAATGAACTGCACATGAGAACTGATTTGCAGAAAAAGAGAGAAATTTATCTCCAAGGTGGGGAAAACTTATCTGTAACAAGGTGTCTCCACCAATCTGGGTCAAGGACACTCCATCAGCTGGATCAGCTCTGGAGCCAGAGCTCTCTTTCTCTCCCATTCTTCCTTTTCTTCTCTGTTCAGCTCTTTAATCCATCTGTCTCTCTTCCCCTCTTTAATCCATCTCTCTCTCTTCCCTTTCACCCTACTCTTTCATTCAAAACTCATCTCTGTGTGACTGGACAAGGAGATCAGGGACTGATTATACCAGTGCCCATGCCCAGTTTGTAATTTAATTCAGTAAACTTTGTAAGCTTTTGCAGAACCTCTGATTTCTGTTCCTTTCTACAACCAGCATCGATGCTTCCCTTCCCCTTAAGGGTGGGATGCTGCAGATGGATGTCACTATACTTAAATGGACATATCAAAATTGTACAGAATTCATGGCATCATATTGGTATGTTTATGTTGAGAGACTAAAAGTCTTAGATAAAAAACTGCAAAAGTTGCAGAAATATAAATATAATTTATAAATAGATATGACATTCAATAAAGTAAAAGTTTCTTTTTGCACAGGAATTTGTAAAGGCCCTTCTCAACATGTCTATTAAAACTAGATACAAAATTTGTCTTGTGAATATTGACCACGTTATCTGTTTTTATCCCTTCTGAGTTTTAAAGGAAAAAGACACCAAAGAATGTTTTCTTATACAAAGCTGTTTTGAGGTTTCTCTGTTTGTCATAATCACTGTGGAAAGGATCTCCCTTCTCTTCTCAATAAACGTGCAGCTGGTCTTTGCCAGGTTTTTCTTGCTTCTGGTATCATTTCCCTATGGGTGTGTGCTTAGTGGCAGCTTCTCACTCCATCCACTCATGGTTCCAGAGTTCTAGGACACACAATTGCATCTTGAAATCTTTTGTTGCTCTCTTGCCTGCTCTTTAGCGACTGAGGATTTCCCAAACTTTTTTTTTTTCTTTCCACACTTTCAGGCTACAAAAACTACTCTTCTCTCCATTCAGAGTGTTAAGTCTCTTTTCTTCACTTTTCCTGGTGTCAGTGTATGGTTTGTTTTCCATCCCACTTTAGCTGAAATAAACTGCATTTTAGACTCAAAGCTGACCTTCTGCTCATTTGTGTATGTAGATAAGTATAGCTGTTATCTCTCCAAGCAGCTAAGCCGTCTGTTCCTCACAAGGAATACACAAGGAACACAAGGTCTAGGAAAGAAAAAGCTGACTTTAACCTAAGCAGAGAACAAACTGATTAAATGTTCCTTCGGCCAGAGTGGGACTTTTATTCAAATCTTCAATAACAACTGGCTATAGAGCTGTTGTTTTAAAGTGTGTAGACAAAATCACTTCACAGATAACGCTGCAGCCATTAGGGTGTTTTGAAATTCAGGGAAAGAACAAACTGCACAAAAAGAAAACCTAATGTGCATATTTTTGACAGTAGGCAGAGCAGAAGGTAAAAGTTCTGATAGTGTATTGGAAGTGGACAAACCTATCTAGGCATTGCAAGATTGAAGATAATAAGTTTATTATTATTTTAAAAGGAAACAATTCACTAACAAGCAAAGTCTGGGCACTTAAGCTTTTTTATATGGGCTGAAATTTATTACTACAAAAGTGTTTTTGATAATAGATTTTCCTTTGTGGTATAACTTGTACTTTTTGGCCTTGAAAAATTAGATGTAATATTACTGTAACCAGAGTCAAGAATACTAAACCAGGATGCTAAAAATGTGCATGAAACATAGCAGCGTTAAAATTAATCTCTCAGAACTGTTGTAGACTCTGCAGTTAATATAGTTGAAGCCTTGTAGAAGCCTGTACATGTGTACAGTTGGCTACATTATGCATATAAGGGACAGGAACCAGGAATCATCAGAAATCTCAGTCCAGAAACATCATCTAGTCTGGAAGAAAGCCCTTATGACTGGATTCCAGTAGGGCCTGAGACTCTCAGGCAAGTTTTGATGCATTACTTGTGATCTTAAGGAATGGTATTGCCTAACTGGACTGAACCACAGCCAGAATGCTCCGGTACAGTAAACACTGACTTCAAGGGTAAATACTTCGCAGTGCCAGAATATTCACGTGAATTTTTTAAAAATTTCATTTTAAGTGGATCTAATTAAAGACTGGGAATATCCAAGCTAATAAATACAACTTTTGAACTTTAAATGTCAAATATAAGAGGCTGTAGAAGATCAAAATAATCAACTTGACTACATTTTAGCACTTAGACTTTTAGCAAGGTGAATTTAAAAAAAAAATTTAATTAAATTTTTTGTGTTAATGAGATGATGTAAATTTTCCTGGATTTTAATTTCTTCCTGATTAAGGGTATATAATGCTGTGTTCTTGCTTCTTTGTGTCTTTAACTTTCATATCCACCCCCTCAAAATAACTTAGGTGAATTGAAGCAATGGAATATAAAGCCTTAAAAAGTTTTGAAGTAAAATCACAGTTCTGAAGAATCAAAGTGAAAAAACTTAACAGTTACAGCTAAAGAAGATATAGAAAATAAGTATGCATGTGTAATACGACTTTTGAACTTTCTATACATGTGAATTTCACTGGCTATTATAATAAATGAGACGCTCAGTTTTTAGATGGTTAAATGGATGTGACCTCAAAAATTTGTGGACAAATTCTCCTAGTAACATACAGAACATATGAGATATGAAATCTGAAAAATAAATCTGTCTCAAAAAAGCCTGCAAACTATTACTGTGTATCTTGGACGTTGCTGCAGAATATAATAATTACTCCAAAGAAACTTTGATTGAAAATTCTCAGCTAATATTCAGAATTTGACAGGAAGAAATTAGATTTCTATCCAGTCACTCAGCAGGATCTCATGGTTTGTCATTTTATGCATCTTAATTAGCTAGAATTATTAACCTCCTCTCCATACATCATGATCCTTTAAATTGCTGCTAACAACAACCCTATTACAACTTAGTTACAAGTTGTCAGCAGAAAATTAAGTGACTCCTCAAACCTAAGGATGAACTTTGGAAGTGAAATGGATGAGAAAAGCTGAAATCATAATATCATACTATATTTTGGCTTTACACATCAGCAATACTGGAGCTGAAATTCAGCAAACAACGTAAGCATATGCTTAGGTCCTGTTGAAATAAATAGGATTTAAGCCTGAGCTTATGCTATGTATATAGATATATATGCATTGAAAAGCTTTGTTACATAGGGGTGATTTGCTAAACTAAAAATAAATCAGCCTTCTTTTCTTACATTTTCCAAGTCTGCATTTAAATTACTCTATTTTCTGACTTGAATTGGGCTGTCTGGGCTGTCTGATGGCAGTAAGAGTTAGAATCTGATATCTTTATTTGCACTGAATAATATCTCACCAGTGTTATTTTTTTATGTATTTAAGACAAAAAATAAAAGTCAGGCTAGACTAGAAATACTTTTGTATGATTTAAAATTGCTGTATCTTTATCAAAATTAATTGTATGACTGTCTTGCAAAAAAAGCCCTGTATAGCCTATGCAAAATGGTATGTAGTATAAACCTACTGCATGCAGAGTAAGAATATATATTTTTCATCAGAAAAAAAAGAGTGCTTGTAAAAGTGTAAACATATGGCAAGTCATCTTCATTAATTTAGTACTGCAGACTGCTTCCATCTTTCATTTTTGTGATCTACAGTCAGAAGGCATTTAATGTAAACATATATTTGACTGTAAGAGGGGGAATATGTCTCAAATATTTACACCATTAAGATGTCCTGTGTTTATATTATTTGTGTGAGAAAGGTTTCTGATGCTGTAAGTTCTAAACTTGGATTTTAAAAAAGAGAATACAGTCTCAGTAAATGAGAAAAATCTTTTCATTCCCCAATGAGATTATAACTCTAATTAGTAGTATTAGAACTGACATTTGTAACACATCAAATTACATTTTTGCATTAGCTTCTATAAATAAAATATTTTCATCAACTTTATATTTGCCTGCATGGCAGAAGTGCTGATTATTCTGCACTTCTCTAGAAAACACTTAGAAACTTGATATGGAACCAAAATATGCACAGAGACAAATAAATTGCCAATTGTAACATTTTTTTGCCAGCAGCTTCCTTAGTCAAGCAAATCAAGTACCATTCTATCAGCACTAAAATCAGACAGCTTGAGACTCTGCTACCATTTTAAAACTTTCCCTTAGCAAAGACACTGTAGTGGAAAATCCCCAGCTCAGAGGTGGGGACAGAGAAAATGTAATCATTTACTTGTCACTATGTGTGCCCGTAACCAGGACCAGCTTTCCAGGTATTCCAACCCCCAATTACAGGGCTCAAGTGTAGGATCAGAAACATTAAATGGATTAGAAATGAGACTGTTTTTCATAAAGCACACAGCTACAGCACAACTACACAAATGAGGTTTGTTAAGTTTTGTGCAAGCAGGGGAATGATGATGGTATTGTGTGTTCACCTTTCATTCCCCTCTCTGATGGAGCATTTGGGCCCTCTGAAATAGCAGAGACATAGGGAAAAACTTTTGGACAAACATCACAGAGTAAGGTCATGGCATGGCTGATCTCTGAGGTGCATTACTGTGACAATGTAGCCTAAAAACCTGAATGAACAGTATGTCATATAGCTACCTGTCCCCTGTTCCCAAGTATGTACTTTTGACCTGCTGATGGTCTGTTAGTCTCTATGTTCTACTAAAATAATGATAACAGCAAACAAAAGGGGATCCTGGAGAGAAATCTTTTCATATCACGGTCTCCAATTTTTCCAGAATTAAATCCCAGCATGTATTGTCTTGAGTGACATTTTGCCTCGTTCAGTTGATTTTTATAGCAGAGTTCATTTGACTCATAATGTGAGTGGTTTTCCTGTTTTGAATCTCTTTACTCAGAAGCCCCAACTCTTCTTCCAGCTCAGGCTGGCTGTTTACTCTGGAGTGAACTGGTCTATGGCTCAAACCAGCACAACCCACCAGCAGCCAACACAGCTTTTCTGAGGAAGGGTTACTCCTTCAATTGAACTGCTAGGTCTTCATCAATAAAGACACCAAAGATCTTCCATGGCTTTCTAGGCAGAATTGTGAGGGGTTCCAACAACAGTCACAGCCAAACTCAGATGTGGCAGCTCAAGAGATTGGAATTACAATCTACTTCTCTGCTGGACCACCAGAAGTCACCTTCACAGTAGCAGGAATTTTGTTTGCTGCTGAATAAAACAGTTTTATTTGTTTCTTCCCTGCCCCAGTCCATGTGCCACTGCATTAAAACCAGCCATCACCGATTCAGTTCTGCATTAATGTGAGACTGCTAGGCTGCAGTTGTCATGTTCAAATACCAGTTGGTGGTCTCCTGCACAAGAACTAGGCTGCTAGAAGGGGGTGTTAAGCATAGCTGGCAAATCTTTCTGTGGCTGTCTGCTGCACACCTGAAGTAAACCCATCACTGATTTTAATATGTTGTAGAGCACTGTACTGACATCAACATTTCACTGCTCCTGAAACAGCTGCTCTGTGAACAGCTCAGCCAGCACTGTGTGAGGAATGGGTCAAACTGGATATAAACTTTGTCAGCTGTCTTTTTTCATTAATTTGAGACCCAAGGTAGATGAGTTAAAATGAGAAGACAATCTCATTCTTTTAATCCCCCTCAGTAAGACAGACATAGTGATTGTGTCTGTGATTGACCTTTCCAAAATATGGCCTCTTTTAGCTGCACAAATTTGTAGACTTGATTGCAATGCAATGCAATCCTCAGATCATGGAAGAGCTGAAGAACTGCTGGATTTCTCTTGGTGGCATTTCAATTTTTGCCTACTGTACTTGAGTACAGTTAGGATAAAGCCACTGGCAAATCAAAGTCATGGAGTTGGTACTGAGCTTTCCAGCTGAACCTGTCTCCATTACGTGCTACACAGGTGCACTATGGAGAAAAAAGAAGTAAGAAAAGAGAACTATTAGTAAGCCTGACTTGTTGCTGATTAGGTTTACAAAAAAACATTTCTAAACGGTTGATCTTATAGTATTCCCTTCCCAGCTTCCCAGCATCTCAGTCCACACAGCCTTATGGATGGTTAGGGCTGTTTAATTAGTTAATGACATAGTGTACTCAGGTGAGCACAGGAGAAGCTTCACACCTTTAGCTTTCTTTTCTTTTGCTACATGTTATGCAGTAGATCTTATAATGTATCAGATAAGCCTGCTCCAAAGTTTCTCAGGCACAACACACAGAGTGATCCTATATTAAAAAAAAAAACCAAAACAACCATACAGAAGTCATACAGCAAAAAGAGAAGCCTTATAAATGCTTTCTCAATTTAGCAGTACACAGTAGAATGGTATGCATTTGAACTATGTATGCCCCCTGGAAGCCCTGTTATTCACTAATAAAGACTGTTGGTATGGAAAGCATGTCTAAGCCAGGCTGAACAATAAAAGAACTATTGCACATGAGAAGCATGAATACATAATAAAATTGTTACAGAATTAATCACAGATTTTTAAAATTTCTTTTAACTTTTAGTCCAAATTTTGGGGCAGAAATTGGCAGATGCCAGAATAATTTTTATGGCCATTATACAGCACTGCTGGTTATATTATTATAATCATACTGCAAGTATTTTGATTCCACGAAGCTAACAAAGACTTTCTACCCTTTCTTAAAATGGCAGTTTGAATGTGAAATTATGTAAAGAAGGTACATCAGCAAAGACGGTACTTTAAACCACATATTGCTATTTCACAAACATATGTTGTGATTTATTTTGTGTTTGCATCATACATACCCTCTCAGTTTATTTCTCCTTACCAGAAAATTCCATGAAAACATTGTTTGTAACTATAATTAGCATTATAAAACTTTATTTTCACTTAGTGCTGTCTCTTGGTCTGGACACAGATAAAGACTTCAGTGAAAGATGTGCTGAAGCACATATTATTTTTTTAAAGAAACCAAATGATGAGAACTCCACAGAGAGCATGCCATTGAACAGTTTCAAGATTTCCCATGGGACTGCCAAACCTACACAATCTACCATGATGTCTTCAGCATGGCATGCAGGTGACACAACTGTAATTATATTACAAAAACATGAAATAGGTCAGGTCAGATAAAAAAGGTGGAGTTAGTGAAACTTTAATAATCGATTTAGGAGTAATATTGCCTAGATCAAATTTATGATTTGCAACTGCAAATTCATTAAGTTGCTGTAGTAACATGTGCCAGTTATTAGGTATATAGATATAAATATAGATATAGATGTATATATGCTGACTTCACCAACAAGCTTGAATAAGGTAATGCTTGGCACCTTCTGACCTCCACAGTCAGGAAAACAGGCAATCCACTCATCCACTTATGTAAATTGCATATTGCTTCTTTGGTCTGCTTAACAATTCCCAGTGAGGTATTCCTACACACTTCTAAGTAGAGACTGTCTACAAGACAATCACATGATCTATTACAAACCAATACTTATTTGTGAGCTTTCTGTTAACAGATTAGTTGTGTGCATGTTTTTGAACATGAACAACTGTCAAAGGACTTTGAATGAGTCAGCACTGAATGCAATTTATGTGGTGTCTTCTTATTTTTAATCACAAAAATCTAGATTTTTCAGTATCTGAGGCAGCACAAAAAATCCATTTTTCTGAGTAATGTGTATTCTGTCACAATATAGGTGTATCAAGAGTGTTGTATTTCTCTGCTTCTTTGAGAATATAATTTATTAAAGGAAAACCTGGTGCTACAGATATCCAGGACTTTGGGAAGTGGAAGGACACAAATCAATACATTAAACCAGAACAGGCGAAAAAGAGATCTGAGGCTTCCAAGTCCCAATTATTTGCAATACAACAGTAGTAAAAGAACATTATCCAAATATATGCTTTTTTCACTTAAATACTAGGGGAGATAGTGTGCCTAAAGTTATGCAGTAATCTTATTGTGAAACAGTGGATCATCCTGAATTCAAACAAGACCTGCAAGTGGCAGAAGAAAGTAAATCTGGCATCAGTTTCTCTCTGTCATTCAAGCATTTATGTTTGAAAAATGCACAGTACCCCAGAATAAAACAGCAAAATTTTGGAGAACTTGGCCTTCTTTATGACTGACATTCTCTGAAGATACAAAGACACTGGAACCATTCATTTGATTAAGAGATATATATTTAATATTCACAATTATTAAGTACTCCAGAACTGAAATATGTTAAATCAAAAAGTTTAATTTTTTTTAATGTGTTTGTTTGTTTTTTTAACTGGCTCCACAGTCTGTTGTCTAGGAAAACAAATCCTTTGCAAATCTATGAGGTTTCTGCTCAGTTTTAATTTATCTTTTGTCTTCTCTGAAGTAAACTCCCAAAATAAATCTGCTGGACTTTCAGCAGAAGACCATGTCCTTTGATCAACTAATGAATTTTGATTGAGGACCAAAGCTTCAGGAAATACATTTTCTAGATTTTATTTACATTAAAATGAACAGAAGAAATACACACTATGAATTGCTTAAAAGAGTCATGAAGAAAGATGTCTCGTATTTGTATATCGTCCACTGGCACAAGCATAATCTCATTTCCAAATCCCAGAACTGAAATACAAGTGAAGTTATTCTGAATCAACTAAGTGTGTCTATATCTAACACTAGGGAACTCCTGAGAAGAATAAAACTCAACAAGCTTACGGGTTTAATGACCAATAAATACCTTTTCATCCTGGCTCTCCTTTAGCTTTTGTGTATCAGCTCACTGTAAATTCCAAGGCTGGGCACTAGACGGTTAATTATTTCTGCAAAGAGCAGTTTCAGTCAGCTTTTCAGAATGTAAGGCTAGGATTTCAAAGGAGCCCAACCAAGTTAAGTACTCATCACCTAATGGATGTCAAATCCCTTAAAGATTCGTACAGGGAGAGGAGAAACAGTAGGTCTTTGTGATACAATGCAAATAAGTCTTGTTCCAGGCAGATTTACAAACACAAAATATTTATTAGTCACCAGTGGTAAGTTTTTTGCTAAAACTGCAAGAATACTGAATTTTGATTCTTTTAATATTTTACTGAGAAACTAAGAAATCCTTTGTAGACAAAAAGTACCTCTCCCGGATACCATTATAAACATCTATGTGAATACAGTTTGAAATTTTTAATTCAATAGATAAACAAAACAAAAAGCACATTATTACACAGAATGAAAATATATCTTTCCTGACTTTTCAGAAAAAATGACAGAAGTCTTCTGGAAGGCTGTGATACGCTCCCATCACATCATAAATCAAGACTACCTTTTCAGACTTACTCTTCCCCTTTTGATCTAAACATGCATGCATATTTCTTTAAAACTGAAACCAGAAAAAATGAAAAGAGGAAGGATCCTGAATGCACTTTTAAAATCCTGAGTATTTGAAGAGTCCCTTTTGGTTTTGACAGTGAGATTTGACAATACTGACAATTTGAATTTCCTGCCTCACATGACTCAGAAAAAAGAAACATCCTGTGCTACTTGTTTGTCTGTGAAGTTTCCATTTCTTTTTGCATTTTCTTGTATTCTTGACTGTTCAGTTATTTGTGCTAGGACAAAAATGATATAATTTCTATTTACAGGTAACTCATTTTCAATGGAAAGAAGATAGTGGTTGATGAGATTACAGCATGAAAGAAGGAGGCAATTTTGAATGGAAATGCATCTGAAATGAAATGCTTCTTTAGCTATGGAAAAGTTTTCTACCATTAACAGTGATGAGAATGAAACATACCTATAGATATAGGTTCCATCTGGATGAACTGACAGTACAGATACACCACAGCAAATTTTAAGCACATTTGTGTAATTAAAACACTTCAGCTACATCACAGATCTTTGCTGTTGTTGTCATCTCAGTGAAATGTACTGGCAATATACTCCAATATTCCATGTAGGCACTCTCACAGAAGCTTCACAAAGCCAAGATGCTGAATTTTGCACTGACTGTCAGAAGGTAGCAAAGATTCCTGAGACAGTAACACCAGTTACCATTTCTTTTTCTATTCCAGAAATCCTAAACACAAACTCTGATGTTAAAAAAATAGTCAATAATGGTGCATAAAGAATAGTGAAAAAAGAGATACTTCTGGAACACAAGTGTCTAACAGCTAACTGCAATGTAAATATAATTAGTTTTTAAGATCCTAAAGAAGGTAGTGCTTACATGCCTGTAAATACTATAAGCCATTGCACTTTCCATCACAGAGCTGGCGTTGCTTCAATACCTGTGACTTTGCACAAGTCGTCTTTGGTCAGCCTTCCCTTGGACTGCCTTCAGGGTTTGACCAGCTTTTGACTAGTGCTGTAACAGATTGGAAGATACCAAATCACTGCTTTTTTTAGAATTCATTACACTGCTAACTTTAGTCTGCTGCTGATTAATATTTTCATGTGCTCAACCTTGTACACCTGACTGCTGCAGAGTGTGTGTGTCATTGGATCTGAACAGTTTTCCAGACTGACAGCTGTGGCTTTTCCATAATGTACCTGTGAACAGATATTCAGAGTAGGTGCAGCACTATAGATCAAGCTCTTTATACAATGTGAGTTGTCAATCTTGTGTCCAGATGTGACATTGATAGCCAAGACAGCTTTCTTTGAAGCAGTAAGCCTTTGAGTTCTGAGTACAGGTCTACTTCTGCCTCAGAGGAGAGGTGGAAAATGTCAGAGAAGGACACAGGCAAGAACAAGTTCATATTCAAGTCCCAGTGAGGAACCAGAACTGTAGCCTCAAAAGAGGAAGAAGATGCACATCTAAAGAGAAATAGTGAAAAGGTATGATTTATTCAAACTAGGGAGGTGAAGAAAGTACCTGCCTGTGTCCTTATTAGGGTTCTCTCTGTGTACTCTTTTCAAAGGGCTAGACTGCCAGATAAACCTTTGGAAATCATAAAGTCCCATTTATTTCTGTGGAAGCCTTGCCAGTTGCCAGAGTACTAATTCGGGGCTTTTACAATATGGGGCACTGTTCTACAGTGTAGCAAAGTAGAAGTGGTCCCTAGTAGCTGGATTTCTATCCCTGTTCTTGACCTGGATTCTTTGCCTTGTAAACCTATAGTTTTCCTTAACTTGTTATGTCTTGAATTGTTGGTTTTCTTCTTCCTCCAAATCTTTTATTTATTTCAGCACCTTCTTCCTTTTCCCACAGCCTTATGTGCAAAGCCAATTGAGGAGGAATGTTCATGCAGATGATTTCCTCAGTTGCTTGGCTTCCTCCATCTCTTCCCAACCTACCCTGCTATTTTACTCTTTTACCTAACTATTATCAGAATATGCTCAGGTCTTTAGCAAAAGTCACCTGATAGATGAAGTCACGAAACGTGTATTAAGAAAAACACAAAACCAGAAAATTTATGTTTCAATAGGAAGCAGAAACAGTTTCTTTGAAGAAAGACATTGTGTTACTAATATATTACAGTTCTTCACATGTAGGGAAGTGACATGAATGAAAATCAAAAGAAGTCCAACAAATCACAAAAGGTTTCACACAAATCTAAATGCAGAACTTAAAAAAAGCCAGATCCTGCTTTAAGATTGTTTTAGACATGAGATAAATGGTTTGTCATTCTGTCATGAAAGCAGCTTGAGTGAACTTCAGAGGAATGTGCAATTCCATAATACCTCAGTTGGGTCTTTCTTCCCACCTCTTGCAAATGCATTGGTGATTTATGCCTTGGGTCACAGGAATTCATCCCTTACTCATTTATGACTCTCTATATAATTATTATTCCTATATATAGTATTATTACACACTTACTGCTGCCTTGCTGAAAGTTTGTCTTGTGGCAGTATTCCAAGTTCTCTTTGTCCATTATTGTGTTAATCATGTTTTTGCTCAGTTTTAGGGGTTTTATTGGGCAGTTTCAGGATAAGCAGCTGTTAACTGAGCTGAGGCTTGGTGCAGAAACACTCAGCTATTATGCACAGATGCATATTATGCACAGGTATTCTCAGGATCTATGTTGAACAGTAAATTGCTTTGTTGAATTGCTTAATAGAGTTGTGCAACAGCATATAACACTGGCTCTCATTTCTCACTAGTTTTACACATGAACAGTATCTCAAACTAATTTTCAGTGAAGTTAAGTACAGTTATGGAGAAACAAAGGTAAGTAGTTACATATATTTTAAGACTATGGAAAAAATTTATTTTATAGGAAAGACATAAAGGGGGATATTTGTCGTCATATTTCCTAGGGAAAACCCCACAATAATGTATTTTACAATGCTGCATTTTAACTTCTATTACCCAGCCTCAGTTGCTGTGGGTTTTAAAATTTTCTTTTCCCTGGCAATTTATGTCCAGTCATACCGAGGAACTCTGTGAACACTATTAAAAAATGAAACCTTTCTGGGCTATAGTGAAATCTGTCATTATCCACTATTCTTGCTATGATAATCTCCAGCTAATTAAAGAGGAAACTGAAAAAGCATCTGTGATTAGGAGAGACAAAACTACTTGAGTTTACCTCTTGATCTGCTCTGTCTAGTTTTCTTTTGCAAGAAGGTAGGAACTTCTATTTCTCCTTGATTTTCTTTTCACTTGCTGATCTCTCACACAAAAGCCCAACCTCTCAATGCCCACATTTGCCACAGCCCCAGTGACTCAAATCAGGCTTTTGACTCTAACCTTTAGCAATAGCGTTTGATTGCAGACCTAACTTTGTGTATTAGCCTGCTTGGTGGTCTGATTTTATTGGAATAAAGGATAATAAAAATACAGCAAGTGTAGCTTTGTTCCTTTGTGCTTCTCTAATGATGAAAAACTCATCTGATAGTAAGACAATAATTTCCACAGTAGCAATATTAATTATAGTAATTTTAATATACTGTATCACAGCTATCACATAAAATCTTATTCATGCAGAAATGCTTCCTTTAGTTCTTGTTTACTCTAAAATACCATGAGCTGGCAGCTATGAGTAGTTAGTTACTTGATCAACAATGTACATGTACACACAAAGGTAAAGTAACATAAAGATACTGACACTGAAAACAAAACCAAAACAAATTATTCACTTATAGGGAGAGTATATGAGAACAATAGTTTTCATGAGGCTTGAAGAAGTTTCTCTGACCAGTAAGTTAGTTTGTTAATAGGAAGTTCAGGGCAGCAAAATGCAGCCTTGCCATGTCCGTGTCAGCAAGGTCCAACAGCCACTTTAGGATGTGGGAAGTGATCTTCTTTCTCTCCTTTGTGCCAAACACTGAGAAATCACTCACAGACAGGCAGAGGAGTTGGGCCTAAAATCTGGCAGTCCTGCAGTACCCCTGGCAGCTGCATTATAGGGTCTGCCAAGGACAGGAGCCTTCTTGCATCTGGTGCCTCCAGCAGAGTATGGCAGAGGCTGAAATTCTGTATTCTTCCACTGGGACTTGCCTGTTTGCTCACCGTACAAACTACAGTACCAAAATCTTGAAACAGCCTAAACAGGAAAATGAAGGAGATTTCGGTGTTTATCAGAGACGTGCTAAATATGACACTTGCATTCCACAGGGCTTGTTCAGGCTTTTTTACAATTTCACTTAATGTAACCTTTAACAACCCAAGGTCTGCTTTGAGTATCAGCTTCAAATGAACTCTGAAGGGTTCAGAATCCAAAGCCATTAAAATGTGAATTCCATATAAGGAAATCTAGTCCACAGGATAAGCCTAGGTAATTTAATGACACAGGAAGTAATTAAAAAACAGTGACTGCACTGTGTATGTGTGTTTTATACAAAAAGGACTAGACAATCTCTATTTAAGCAAGGTGAAAGAGTGACATAAATAATACTTAATGTTTCATATCACAAATCTGTCTGGTTGCCTGCTTCATGGAATTAGAGCTTAGTAAGTTTAATAGGATTTATTAAGGGTTTGAACAGTCTCTTGTTGAAATCAAAAGTATTTCCTAGACTTGCATAAAGTTTATCTGGTTCTGGCCTTTAGATGCCTCAGGTTCTAGTAAAAAATTCTATGAAACATGCTGACCACAGCTAGATAATTGATTTCATGTACTGTGTTACTGACAGACAATTCTTGTGCTTTAAAAAAATTATAATTAATCACCTTTGAGGTGAGGATATGTTTTGCCAACACTCTTAGAGAAATACCGTTTCATTTAGTTGGGCATTTTGTTGTATTGTAGAATTAAGGCTTTGTTTTCTACCCAGATTTTGTAACATAACATTAGATTTGGCAGGGGACTATATATTTTTGGTTTGAATATATCCAAGTTTGCCTTAATCAGAGCAGTAGAAAGAGACCTTATGGTTTTATTCCTCCCCCAATTCCTGGGTAAATGATAACTGAGTTGAAGAATATGATTTCCTTCCCCACCAGGGAGAAAAATCACTACTTTTAGCAATTTGAATAGTTATACAACTTTCACACTCAGAAAATTATTAAAGAATTTCTTCTGCATGTCTCCAGAAGCAAAAGAAGTGAGAAGGGATTGTTCTGCATGTGCTAAAACACTAATGAGTCCTAACAGCTGAAGCAGATTTTGCTATTCATTGATTTACAGATTAATACAGATTATTGTTAAAAGGGGTAATTCTGAACATTTCATGACCTCCTGCATAGCACAGAAAGAATTTCAGTTATTTTTATCCTGTGCTCCAGGAAGTCACTTTGTAGTTGCAAAGAACCAAAAGAAGACACATAAAATGTAGTACTCTGGGACCACAAGGAACTGAATTGATTCTTACAATTCAGTCATCTAATTTGCAAATGTTTGAAAGATAACCCAATGGGTAATAAAACCTAGTTTTGCCTGAGGTCTGAAGTAATCTTCAAAAGTGTCTGTTCTACTGCACAACAATCTGCTGATGGCTCTTGGTGACTGAGTCACCAAATGAGAACTCTTCCAGGAGTACAAAGGACTCCAGCCTTTTTTAGATTTTTCCAACAAATATGAACAGTGTAATTGTCTTCCAGATGATGGGTAGGAATCTTTTGGGAAATTGCTCCTCTGACATAACAAAATAGTGAAATAGAAAACATTTTTTCTACCATATTCATCCATTTGCTCTTGTCCTGACAGATAACTGAAGCAATAGTGATCCTTTTCTCTACACTCTTGTCCTAAAAATATATGCACTTTCAATGCAGCATTGTATTAGTAGCATAACTTTATCTATTATTAACCAGCACTGCTTTTTGTGATGCTAAAATAAATTTTCTTGCCATTTAGCATTTACTCAAAAGTTACTGTACCCTGGGACAGCTACGCACAGCTAGATGTCCTCAGAAAACTTGCTGAGGGTGCCCTCAACACCACTGTTCATGCTGCTAACAAAGATGTTAACCAGCGCTGGTAGATGAAGGCAAAACACAAACCACTGGTAAAGAAGATGCTAACCTACTGCAAAGAGTGTAATGGTTTCAATTCAAGACACACCCCTCATCATATGCATCATTAAACATAAGCAGCCTGTTAAACAGTGAATTTTCTGCCACTCAAATACAGCTTTGCAGTACAATCAAAACTTTACACATATTTGAAATATTATACAGCATTTTATATTTCAAATTTACATTTGAAATATAAATTACAGCATAAAAATGAGATTTTATATGTTAGTCTTGCAACTCAATGTACTTCTGTATTTGATTACAGGTCTGACAGTAATGAGTCCATTTCCTGTCCTGAGGGGAATGAGAGTTCAATGCCAACAGAGAAGAGAATGGAAACTCAGTGAAAAAAGGGTGTATTAAGACTCAGACACCAAAAGAGAGTACAGTACTTGTCAACAGCAAGGCAAAATCCCCAGTTATTCCTAAGTAAAAGCAGGCTTTCATTATAACTTTCAAGGCTTGTGTGCACTGCTAGACCTAATGGCATATTCATTTAGCTTTTCTTTTAATAAGTATTATCTCGCTTTCCTAGATGTCTCTTCCTCATTCTTTTTCATTCTTTCAGATCCATCTCTGGACTAGCTCCTAGAGAAATCTTTGAGGTGGCCGTTAACATGAGTGGAGGTCAGCTGAGAGAGCAGACAGACAACCTTTTCCAGCCCTGTCCTCTTGAAGAGAAAACAAGACAGCTCACTCTCTGCTCCTGTCCTGATGAGCACAGTAGGAGTTTTATGTCCTAGTTCTCCTTCAATTTTCTTTCAATAATTACTGGAGGAAGGTTAATTAAAACCAACCCTTTTGTCCATAGCATTAAGTAATACCAATGATGTCCTGGCATATCTATTACAGAACCACTGGAAAGTTGCTAGGTTGTTGCATGGAGCTAATTTAATGTGTCGCTTACAGCAGAACATGCAGTATTGTCATAGCAACAATGCAGCACAGTATCAGATTCTACATTTTGCCATGTTATTGATAACACCCTGTGAAATACATCAGATGGATGAGAAAGCTAGAAATAGAATAACAAGAAAATATTCTTTACGCCTTATATTTGAACACAAAGATATTCTAAATGACTATCATAAGGGAAAAAAAAGCCTAAGAAGAAGGCCTGTCTTGTGTTTTATAATAGGTGGCAGTAAGCATTTTAATACATACAAAAAGCAGGTAGGATTCTAAAAATACTTAAAGCTTTTGGCTTTAAAAGGTTTTTTGTTTGTTTTTGGGGTTTTTTTCTGTTTGTTTGTTTGTTTGTTTGTTTTTAATGCACAAGCTATCATAAAGTATTCCACAGAGTTCAGAGAGACAGTTGCCTCAGTGTGGACTACACAAGAAATTACTTTTCTCTCTCACTTGGGAGTTGTCTGAAGGGAATTCTTGAGAGTCCATGCTCCTTCTGCAGTCAGTAAAAGAATAGTGTCTGTCCAGAGGCAGCTCAGATCACTAGAATAAATCACTGTAGCAGAACAGTTGCACCTTGCAGCTCAGTTTTCCCATAAATAAGCTGGTTTTGAACTAAAAGACAAGCTGCCATTAGGCAATAGATCCTGTAGAAGCAGGGTAGAGGTTTTTTTTCTCTGCTGGTCTCTTTCCCATACCACAATCCACCACGTCAACACAAAACTCTGGAAATTTACTCAGGAACTTTGTCCTGGCACAGACACACAGACAGTCACACTCTCACCCCTTCCTCTCGACACCACCACACTTCCAGAATCTTCCAGAAATCAGACTGCCCATGGCCAGAACTCCCGATGGAGGTTCTGGAGCACTCGCGGGGAGAACCAGGGTTATAGACTCCAATTTCTGATGCATACAAGGGTCTCAACCCGCAACAGACCAGGGCTCCATGTCACAACTACAGACCACAATCACCCACACATGGCTGGAGCCGTGGGTGGTATCCTTCTATCTCTTATCTTATCTCTTTTTCCAATTTTCCTCTCTTGGGGTGATTACATCCTGCAGAACAGATATACACTTCTTTGCATTTTTTTTCCAGTTAGGGTTTCAATGGAGTTGTCCACTGTTATATACCTTATTTAGCACATATTTTGCTTTAATCCATCCCAAACAGTCTGTTAGCAAGGAACCTTGTTGCCCTGCCTCAGAGGCAAATCCCAGCAATCGCCCTCTCTGAGGTACAGAGTAGAAGCAGAGCAATGGGGCTATTAATTTAGATGCCTTATGTGAGTGCCTAAAATTAGAAAGGTGTAATTTAAGAAAACAGGATTTTGGATACAGAAAACAGGAATCTGTTTTCCTGGAGGCTGTAACACATCTGACAGTATTTGTTGAAAACTCTTTTCTTGATTCCTGTCTCAAATGCAGAAATGTCAGCTAGATTTTTACTGTGTTGATTGACTTGTTGAATACTCACTCATCATGTACTCCAAAGTGTTGGATCAAATTAAATATTATCGTCTTGCAAAATATCATGAGAGATTTAAAATAATGGTCCAAATATTTCAAATTTAATAATAAAATTAGGCTCTGGAGTAAAAGTTGTTCTGTACATGTGTGTTTGGATTAATGATATTGCCCTTACATATTCTCAGATAAAGTTTTGCAAGTCTTTTGATTTAGTACTGCATCAAGTCCTGATGAAAAATTCATATACTCTACAACATGAAGCTCATGTAGAATGAGTCAAAAATTGGCTGGTGTCACTCAAAAAGTAGCTGTCTTTTGGGAAATCACCCATGAATATGTGTAGGTTTTCTAGAGATTGGAAGCCTGCAGCAGTTCTATGTTGACATCAACAGTGTATGGATGGCGTAATGATTTTGGAGTGAGTTGTCTAGCTGGCTTTGTGACTCAGGCTTAATCAAAGAATAGATGCTTTAATACGGAAAAATACAATGCTAAAAATCTAGCTGTGGGAGTGTGTGCTTCTGCTGAGGGTGGAGAAACGCACTGGAAGAGCCCCGAGTCTGGGAGGACTCTGTGTGCCCTTGTGTGCAGTGTTACAGCAGCCCTGCTCTCCTGCTCTGCACGTTCAGAGGATGTGCTGGGGGGAAGTTCAGGTTGTGTCTGCTTAGATGTTTGTGCCATGAAAAAAGACTCTCTAGGGGGTAGTGACTGTGAAGAAAGGCATTTAAAGAACAATATAACCACCAGGCACAGGCAACATGAGCTCACAGAGGGAAATTTATGTTCATCTAATCTGGTGTCTTTCTACAAGAAGGACACCTGTGTAGTGGGTGTAGGGAAGGCAGTGGATGTAGTCTTCCTGGGTTTTAGGAAGGCTTTTGATACTTCTGTCCTTCATAGCATCCTCCTGGGCAAGTCCTCCAGCAGTGGGATGAGCAGGTTCACAGTGTGCTGGGTGAAGAACAGGTTGGATGGCAGGGCTAAACACTGACTGGTGACCATTTAGCCGTGGTGTTCCTCAGAGCTCAAATTAGGGTCAGCTCTGTTCCATGTATTTATCAATGTTCTGGATGCAGGAGGTGAATGCACTTGTGTTGTCTTCAGCTGGGATACAGCTAATTTTCCACACAGTGGCTAGTACAGGGCTATGTTTTGGATTTGTGCTGAACACAGAGTTGATACTACAGATGTTTTTGTTATTGCTGAGCAGAGCTTACACAGAGTCAAGGCCTTCTCCGCTTTTGAACTGCGACGCTGGCAGGGAGGGTGGGAGTGCCTGCGAGGCTGGGAGCAGACAAAGCCAGGACAGGTAACCCAAACTGACCAAAAGGATATTTCAGACCATATGACATCATGCTGAGTATATAAACTGGAGAGAAGAAGGGGGGAACACTTGGAGTGATGATATTTGTCTTCCCAAGTCATTTTACACTTGATGGGACCCTGCTCTTCTGGAGATGGCTGAACACCTGCCTGCTCATGGAAAGTGGTGATTTAATTCCTTGTTTTCCTTTGCTTTTGCTTTCTCTTGTTACACTATCTTTATCTCAACCCATGAGTTTTCCAGCTTTTTACCCTTCCAAGTCTCTCCCTGATCCTGGGGAATGGGGGACAGAGTGAGTGGCTGCTTAGGGCTTGGCAACTGGCTGGAGCTAAACCTCAACAGCACAGTTACCATATTTGATATGAATTATATCCCCCCCTAAAACTTTAATAAGTGGAGAATGCTCAGACCAAGGGTTTGGTTTAGTAATGTATCTGTAAATTAATGTATCTGTAAATTAAAATGAATGTATTGTGCTTACTTTATTCGTGTTAAATAAGGAATTCTCAAATGTTATCTTTGAATAAGTAGGAGTAATGTGAGTGCATCATGCTGGCATCCCCAAAACCTCTGCTGTCCTTGGAGGTTCTGTTAATAGAAACAGGTCTGCAGAGAAGAGTGCCAGAGATGTTAATGACAGCAGGATGTATGCAGACATTTTCAGGATTTTGTCTATTTTGTTTACTATAATTGAGTGTTCACAAAAGTGTTAGACTCATAATTAAATTATAATGCCTTTGATCTAGTATTCCTAGTTACTTTGCCTATCAAAGAACCTTGCATCATTTGGAGCTGGAACTAATAAGAGATTTATCTTGTGACCTAGCCAAGAGTATACCCAGATAAATACTCTGCTTTTTACTTTTCTTTCTCTTAATACAAAATCAATTTCATCACAATGTGATGAAAAACTACTTATGGTGAAGTTAACTTTTGGTTAATTTCCATATTCATTGTTTAAATGTCAAAAATAGATATGTGTGCTTCATGATTTCCAAATTATTTCACCTTTATTTTTACTTTTAGTTGCCAGTTCAGATGATGTTGTGTACTCACTTGGCTGTCACAGTGTATTAAAGATTTTATTATTTAAAGGAATTTGACAGGGAAAATTAATATAGTGTTAAGAAAGTATACTATGGTGATGCTGAGTGGCATCACAGAATCCTTTGTTGAGCAGTAGCTAGCAATGGATGCTCAGGCTGAGAAGAGGATAGGATAATGTGATATTTCCACAGAATACTTTCTCCTTCTCCAGCAGTTGTCCTTATGGATATTTATTGATGCTGCATAACTCTATAAAGACTGTCATAGGGAGATAAAGGTGTTAATTTCAAATATCTGTATCTGTTGTCAGACAGTGCAGCTGGTTTCACTGGACAAATTAGACATAGCTCTGTGCCATTACCTTTTCTGCAACTGGCTATGGGCCACCTCCATCTGGAGCAGGGTGTTTGTGAATTCAAAAGAAATAATGACTGAAAAATTTTGAACAGTGTATCTCAGAAGATAACTAGAATATATGACAAAAGTATAAAACTATGAAATGTTCTTCAGAAGCCAGAACAGGACTGTTGCACATAATAGGAACAAGGCAGTATTCAACTTAAACTTGCAAAACAAAAATTACAAACTTCATGCATTACTGTCACTGTGAAATCTGACGATGGCATGCACACCACAAGTCAAGGACTTGAGGTTTATACAGAGGTGGCACATATAATTGGAGGTCACAAAAATACCAAGTTAAGGCTCAGGTTTCTGCACTCCAAGTAATATGTTCAGTTTTGTGACTCTCAGTACAAGACAATGTGCTGGAGGTGCTGAAGCATGTCTAGAGCAGGAAATGGTAAGCAGGTGAAGCTTGGCCTCTTCTTCCAGACAAGAAAAAACAGGACAAGAGGAAGTGGCCTCAGGTTGCTCCAGGAGAGATTCAGATTGTATATTAGGAAAATTTCCTTCACCAAAAGGGTTGTCATGCACTGGAACAGGCTTCCAAAGGAAGTGGTGGAGTCACCCTCTCTGAACGTATTTAAAAGATGTGTAGGTGAGGTACCTGGGGACATGGTTTAGTGGGGAACTTGGAAGTGCTGGGTTAAGGGTAGGACTTTGATCTTAGAGGTCTTTTCCAATCTAAAAGTTTCTCTGATTGCACTGCAGAAGGGTTAAATGGCACACTTTAGAAGTCATGCCAACACACACAGAATCTCTAATGAGGGAAAATCACTGAGCATCTGTGTGCTCTTGGACTTCTTGCATCTTTTTTTCTGTGAAACATCTGACATTGGCTATATGAGGACACTAGATTAGACCAGACATATGATTCTGATGAACTTACAGTGAATGCCTGCCTTTTTGTCTTGAAGTGTAATGATTACAGGCAGTTTGACACCAGGCCTGAAATATATATAATGGCCTGAAATCGCTCCCATTTGAAGAATTTGGGGCTGTTGCCATTTGAGAGAGCAGCAGGAGGCACGGGCGAGGCTTCAGAACTTGCAGCACAGCGCGTCTGGAAGGAGGGACCGCAACACCTCTTTGTGCTGACGCAGCACTTGGTTCACGTCAGTCTGGGAACAATTGCTGTGTTCGGCTACCGTGATTGAAATTTCATCTTCTTTTTGNGAGCTCCAGCCCCGAGCTCCAGCCCCGAGCTCCAGCCCCGAGCTCCAGCCCCGAGCTCCAGCCCCGAGCTCCAGCCCCGAGCTCCAGCCCCGAGCTCCAGCCCCGAGCTCCAGCCCCGAGCTCCAGCCCCGAGCTCCAGCCCCGAGCTCCAGCCCCGAGCTCCAGCCCCGAGCTCCAGCCCCGAGCTCCAGCCCCGAGCTCCAGCCCCGAGCTCCAGCCCCGAGCTCCAGCCCCGAGCTCCAGCCCCGAGCTCCAGCCCCGAGCTCCAGCCCCGAGCTCCAGCCCCGAGCTCCAGCCCCGAGCTCCAGCCCCGAGCTCCAGCCCCGAGCTCCAGCCCCGAGCTCCAGCCCCGAGCTCCAGCCCCGAGCTCCAGCCCCGAGCTCCAGCCCCGAGCTCCAGCCCCGAGCTCCAGCCCCGAGCTCCAGCCCCGAGCTCCAGCCCCGAGCTCCAGCCCCGAGCTCCAGCCCCGAGCTGTCCCTGCCGCCGCTCCATCCATCCCTGCCTGGCTGCGGGAAGCGTCGCCCGCCCGGAACGCTGTCCCGGGGCCTCGCTGACTGCATCGAAGGGCAGCAGGTTTCCCGAGCCAGCTACGGCGTGTATAACACATCTGATTGCATATACAGAGAGAGATGTATATAAAAGGGTGCTTACGCTGACCTCATAGTGAGAAACGAGCCAATTCCTGCTTGCCAAGGGAATGTTTTATGTGCAGGCACGCGATGCTCCTGTGCTGGCTGTGACAGACCCCGGCGGGGTGCGGAGGTGCCCGACCTCCGCAGAAGAGGCACCTTCTGGCCCGGTGGTCCCTGGGCTCTGCACCAAGCTGCTCACCTGCAAGAACAGACCATGCCCAGGCCCTGCCGAGGCTCCCGTGGCAGCATGTTAGATCGCAAGGAGGAATGCTCTACAGGTAGGTTTTGTTAGCTATTATCCTTTGCATGTCTCTTGTGTTTTTTGGGGAATAGCATAAACACAAAGATTGTGCCTGGTTGGTAAGTGCTGTGTGTAATCGAAACAAGAGCTTGGCTGGGTGTGCTTTTTTATTGCATTGTCTTTACTGGTAATCTGTCGGAAATCTCCAATTCGTGTTTTCCTTGAGGAAAGGACACTACCAGATGTGTGTCTGTGGCCTCTCTATGTTTCTGACAGTGTTAGGTCCCCTGCCATTTGAGCTTTCTCCAGCTTTCCTAACTGCTGGGCCTGACAGTGGGTGGGAATAGCACTTGCATTCCTGGCCGTACCTGGAAGATTTCCTGGACATTCATGCCCTGACGTGCCCTGCGCCTTGAGAGCAGAATTGTCCTGCTCTAGCTCCTCAGATTGATGCCGGACTACAGAGGTGGACAGCAAAATCCCTTATTTAGGCAGTGAGGAGAGCCATGAAATAAGAGTGATTTATCAGTATTATTAAAAACTGATGAGGTTGCATAACAAAACCAAGTGCTAATATTAAGGACTTTTTGCAGATGATGCCACCAACCATTTTTTATCACAGGGTTGATGAATGAACCTAAATTACCAAGAAGACTTTCAAGGGCTAAGCCTGATGTCATGACTGATATATTTTAGAGAAGTTGGGCTAATTTATCAGTTGACCTTCCAGTTTGTGCGTAATATTGAAGACACAGCCCAATTTATTCACTGACATTTATGGATGTGTGCATGTTGCTGGATCATGACCTTATTACCTGTACAGTTCAATTTCTGAACAAACCCCCTGAGGGTTACTTCTGTGCTACCTCGTACAGATTTATGAAATTTTAATTTGATACAGTGCCCTGAAAAGGGTAATTTTTTATGCCCATGAATTTTATTGCCCTTGTGTTGGCTATATTACTGGCTTTTACAATAGATTAAATATTCTGAGTGGTGAGATGTTTCAGTGTTTCTAAAATAATTTTTGGTTATGCTTTTTGGCACAGCCCTGCTGGTCTACTGAGACAGTTACTTCTGGTATGGTATCACTGCTAGAATTACACTCCAGTGATGAGACTCTCAAAAATATTTACTTCACTATAATGTTTGAAATAAAGCCAACTGGGTTACATTTCTCGAAGAAATTGTTACAATATTGCTGAGATAGGGTATTTTTATTGTTATTTTAATGCCTGTTTGTATTATAAAGTTTGTATAAAGATGAGAACTGCTCTACAGAGGTAAGTGGGTGTGACATATGCTGTATTTATAAACACTTCCACAGGCTGTCAGCTGAGTTTGCATGGCTGAAGAGAAGTATTTTAAATTTTTAATCTCATCTCTCACACGGCATGCTATAAACCACAGTGAGAGATAGGAGTATTAAATGAAATTTTTGGATAAAAGAAATTTCCTTTCCCTTTCTATCCTAATCCCTATCTGTGCTTAGAATCTGTAGCATTGAGAAGACTGACTTAGGAGAGGATGAACATGTCTTAAAATGTTAAAAGTCTGATTATGCAGGACTGTGCCTGCATGAAGAATCCTTGCTCTCATAACTGGTGTCACTGATGACAGAGAAATTATTTATGTGGGTTATGAACTATTTGTATAACAAAGAGTGTGCAATATTGGAGTCCAAACAATGTAGTAAAGCTGTCCTAGGAAAAATTCCTTCAGAAGTTTTATTTCACAATTGTCAATTGGATGAACTTTTTCTTTCTGAGTGCAATAAAACAGAAACTTCTTTGATTATGTTCTCTCTGCTGAGCCAAAAAGGGAGGTGTGAAGTTATTTATTGGTTCCCCAAACTGTATTTACAGGGTGCTGTCTGAACCCAAGATAAGCAATGTGCACTTCATATTTAGTACAGGGTGTTTAAACAGAGCACAGTGCTGTGTCCAGCAGTCTCTTCATGGGCCACTGAAGTACAGTCGCTCCTGCAGCAAGTGCAGACAGTGGCCAAATACCAGTGATATATGTTTAAGTTCTCTAGAAATAGAATTCACAACAATAGGTGGTTCCTTTTTTCCACAATAGGTTTGAAGTACTTTGTTTTAACAATACTCAAAATATTTTTTCACTATTTAGAATTATTTCTATTGAACATTTTTGGAAAATCAGGATTCATGAGGAACTGTTGCAAATTTATTGATTCCTTGACATTCAGAAGAGTATTGGAAAGAATTCCATTAACATACAGGTCTGGAACTATGACTAAGGTACTGAAGCTGCATGTTGCTGAATAGCAACGTGCATCTCTGATACCTTTGTGTATGGGAAACTCTTCTCATTAGCACTGGAGAGCTGACCAGTTTAGAACTTCATTTGATTTATGACGTTATTTTATTTTCTTACTTTGTTTTGAGTGTTTCCAGATTAAGTAAAACCCATTATGTATCTATAATAGATTCACATTGAAGTAATCAATCTTGTCTCTAGCCAAAAAAAAAAAAAAAAAGTACATTTGCTTGGAAAATACCCAGTCACGGCATTAAAACTGATCTTATTTTTTAAGACAGTTGTCTTAGAAAATGTTAAATATACTTCATAAGCAGAATCAAAAGTATGAAGACTAATAAATGAAAATATGAAAGTAGGTTTCCAGGTCCATATTTAGAGCTTTACTCAGTGACCTGTTTTTCCAAAGGTACTGAGCACCTGCGTGTGTGAATTCCATCAGAATATGAAACTGCCCAGCGCTTCTGGGAACACACCTGTTACTCAGGGTCAGCAATGAGAAATTTGATGAACCCTTTCCCATACTTCTTTTAAGTTGATTCATTTTATTAAGTTGTTGCATGAAGTACTGTTCTAGGACATCCCCATTTTGCCTTATGTCATCTGTCTTACTTAAGTTTTGGCAGAGGAAAGCCTGGCTTATGTAGTGAGGCCACTGAGGGACCCAAGATGTTGGCTAGCAGCATTGTGACACTTTCTCTTGGCTGTGAACTGACTCTCTTTTACATTGCCTACTTCCATGGGTATTTTTAAACCAGAAACTGTGGTTATATTGCAAGTTTGGCAAATCCTGTTCTTGATCTCTTCTTGACAGAAGCCAGAAGGTTTGTTGTTATTTTCCATCTCATTTTAGATGAAAATGGTCCATTACTGGAAATACTTACAGATGTCTTTTTTTATCAAAAGCCAGAAACAATATTTAGACCTGAGCCCAATCTTAGAGAGCAAAATATTTTGTTAATTCATCATGTTTCTTGTTTTCACTATATATGTTTTTCTTCTGCCTGTTGCAGTTTTGCTGTCTAAAGTATTGATAGTTTGCTGTGCTTTTGCAGCATTTTGAATAAAAAATTGTCATAGTTTAACTCTGGTGCTCCTTGAAGTCACTAATGTACAGATCATCATCTAACATAGTGAAAATAATTTATTTTATTAATTTATTTTATTATTTTACTTATCAATGTAGATTTCTCAGTCCATGTCCCCCACTTAAATGCTAGTCCATTGTTGCTTTCTTTTTCTTCATTTATAGTGCCACAAAATTTTGTCTTAGTATTTTTTAAGTAATAGCACATATTCATTAGTGACAGAGTCAAAGTTTTTCTGTGTGATTTTTTTTTCTTACTATTTTAGTGATACAACTACTTCTGGGGATGTAGTAACCAATGTGACATTAAATTTACTTTTCTTCTCAACATCTTCTCAAATTACATATTCTCATTGAGCTAATTTAGATGTTAAACAATCAAAATGGCAGTCTTACGTGCAAGAATTTGTTATTATTAATTAACTTAGTTTGGTTTGAGTTCTGTGGGAACCAGCAATCTAAGCTGTAACATCAAAATACAGCAGTGTCTCTACTTCTGTTTTTTGCAAATTATAGCAGTAACATGCAAAACTTCCAAAATATGCTACTGCATATCAGAGCACAGAAACTTGATAATTCAATGTCATAGCCTTATCATTTGATAGGATAAAATTGTACAATGATTATATGTTTTCATGTAGTCTTTACATGCAGTGCTTACTAGGATTTTGGAACGGAAAGTTGGATGCAGTTAAAGTAAGTTTTGTAAGTCAGTGACGTTATTTGAACATTACACAATTTTTAAGTATCATATTCTATTTGAGAAAATTTTTTTCTGATTAAGAAGGGGCTTTCTGTTTGGTTTTGGTTTATGCCTTTTTTCTCTTTTTGTTTGTTTTATTTATTTAATGCTATGGTATGTTTACCCTGGCTGAATGCTACATGCCTACCAAAACCACTCTCACTTCCCTCCTCAGCTGGACTGGGGAGAGAAAATTATGGAAGGGTCATGGGTTAAGATAAGGACAGGGAGAGTACACTCAGCAATTACCATCACAGGCAAAAGAGATTTGACTTGGGAAAACCTATTTAGTTTAATACCAGTCAAATTAGAATTAGAGTGTGGCAGTAAGAACTAAACCCAATTCTTAAAAAAAAAAACCTCTTCCCATCCTTCACAGGCTTAACTTCACTCCCTCCTTTCTTTGCCTCCTCTGACTGAGCAGAGCAGTGCATGGGGAATGGGGTTTATGGTCAGTTCCATGTTGTCTCTGCCGCTCCTTCCTCCTCACTGGAAAGACTCACACTCTTCCCCTGCTCCACCACATGGTCATTCCCACAGGAGACAGTCCTCCATGAACTTCCACAACTTGAGTCCCTTCCACGGGCTGTTGTCCTCCATGAATTCATCCACTGTGGGCCCCTTGTGGGGTCACAGTTCCTGCCAGCAAACCTGCTCCAGTGTGGGCTGCTCTCTCCACGGGCCACAGGTCCTGCCAGGAGCCTGCTCCAGCTCGGGCTTCCCATGTGGTCACAGCCTCCTCTGGGCATCTCCCTGCTCCACTGTGGGCTCCTCCAGGGGCTGCAGGTGGATCTCTGCTCCCCCATGAACCTCCAAGGCTGCAGGAGCACAGCTGCCTCACCATTCACCTTCTCTCCCTCCTCCTTCACTGACGTCGTGTCTGCAGAACTGTTCCTCACACACTCTCACACACTCTCACAGCTGCAATTGCCCTTGTGCAGTACTTTTTTGCCCTTCATAAATCCATTATCCCAAGGATGCTGCCGCTGCTGCTGGTGGGCTCAGCCTTGCTAAGCAAGTGGTCCATCCTTACTTTAAAAAAAGTGGTTTTGGTATGGATATGAATTAAAGCATTTTCAGTGTTCTGGCCAGTTTGGTAATGGTGAAAATGCAAATAGGTTTAACTTTTTAAAATTGAAAACATAAAAATTAACTGTTCCAACATCAGAAATAAAAAACTTATATTGAGATCAAAATTCCTATCATGTATTCTGAAGGATTTGAGTAGGATTTTTTGCATCTCTTTGAGAGGAATATCAAAACAGTACTGTCACCACTTTTGGCACGATTTCAGGCATAGGACTGCCTGAAAAATAGAAACAGGTACGTGCTTTTATTCTCTCCACTGTGTCCCTAGCCCTCAAAGGTTAAGGATCATTTATCTGTGTTTAGGGCAGGATGGAACAATAGTAATAACAACTCTAAATTTTCAAAATCATCGGTGTCCCATTTATTTTTTAATGTATGTATTTTGTGAAGTCTCAATTGCTTTAGAAAAGGCAATAGCAATGGAAGTGAAGAGTGGCATGTCACAGCAAAGACAGAGGGACCCTTACATCTCATGGATAATGCTGGCTTTTAGGATACAAGCAAATCTGGTAAAAGAAATTTTACCTGATTTCTTGTATGTTATTCTGGCTAGTGCTCCTAAGGCATCAGCCAGCATTTACTCTTCCCAAAATGCTCTTTCAAATGGAATGTAGTCTCCATCCTGTAACCTGGTTGTCTTCCATGTCAGGTAGCTCAGGTATGAGCATATCTGATAGTGCTTCTGTATAGGACAGGCAGCTGGAGCTGGGCCACCATCCAGGTGAAGTCTCAGATGAAGAAATTGGACATTTGTAATGCATCTTCCAGGCAAAGGCCTATTTTTGATCTTTGAATATAGAAAACATTAGGCCTACACATTTCTGATTCAACAGCTTCAGGGGAACTGTAGCAAGGGAGAGAGAGCCCAATCTGTGGTGATTATTCATGCACAGACAGGTTCTGTGTCTGGACTCTTGGCTGAGGCTGGTGGATTATTCCAGTCCTTGCAGCCAGAGGCAGCTCATTTGGCCTTATTTTCTGGTAACTTTCCCAACAGCCTCTTTTATCCACGAGAGCCAAGCTGCCGAGGACTGGCATGGCCCGGCCTGAACAAGGCAGTAGCCAGCCCGTGTCTGTCTGAGTCCTGGTGGTGATGATGAGGGGGAATGGCTCCAGTGTGGGCTTCTTCTCGTTCCTCTCTCTGCATCTGCCCGTGCCTGGCCTTGGCTGCTGCCGCCTATTCCTGGGACAGAGTCTGGCACTGCATGGAGTGCAGAGGGTGCTGAAGCACTTCTCTTTCACCCAGCACAGACACCCTGCCGGATGCAGACTTAGTGCAGGAAATGAAGGGGAGAAATGCAGAGGTACTGACCAGTGTTAAAATTACAGCGTCAGCTCGACTGTGGTAACTCCTTGATGGCCTTGCATTACAGCCACAAGAAGTTCTGGGTGCCTTTTTCTGTGGAGATCAGATATGTTGTGCCTGAATATCTGAGAAGCTGAAAATGTAAATGGAAACTTATGCTTAGGATGCATATACAATTAACACAAACATATTTTTAAAACTCTGTTATGAACTGACTGATTGAGGAGTGAAGATCTTACTGATGAGCTTTGTGGAGTATGCTTCAGGAATTACAAAAAGGTTTTCTTGATTTGAGTAGAAGTATTATAGAACTGTAAAAACTATAAATAACTGTGTCAGCCTCAGCAACCTCTGACTGAATCTACAGGCAGCTCTTTGGCTCAAGAGCAGTAGATGGGATATGTTCTTTATATTTACTGCAATATATATTAAAATACGCATATTTATTTTTGAAGGGTACCATTATGCTGTAGCTTCATGTGTTTCTGTTGGTAATTAAGCAGTTAGGATTTCTTTTCTTCAGGAACTTTGGAGTTTTAAAATATTACTGGAATCTTCTTGCTGTTTCAAATGTTGTGGGCTTTCTTAATTCCTTCAAATCCCCTACAGCCTTTTAGGTCTAGGAAAAGTTAACTCTGTGACAGAAAGTCAATTTTTCACAGCACTTCACTTTTTGCTAATTCCATTTTTTGCAGTACAAAACATACCTTCAAAAATAGTGCAAGCTTCTGAGCTTGAGGATTACTGAGAATATGGAGGTTTCTACAGTTACTCTTTACTTTTTGTATTTTTCCTTCCTTCAGTAAGAATGCCAATTTTGTTTGTTTGTTTTTTAAAGGGACAGAAAAAAGCCTATTCTCTTCAAAAAACAGTATTCAACTGAAACACTATTGTTCATGTGTGCCACTCCCCTCTAGTGAATAGAAGTGGAATTGCTTCATGGCATGTCATGCCATTGACCCTCTAGCTGCAACCAGATTATGGAATTTTTCTTCAGCTTTCAATGACAGAGAGTTATCTTTCTTTCCGTGGAAGAATGTGAACTTTATTCTGCTTTTTCTGTTAAGGAAGAAACAGGCTTTCATTGTAAAGCATGCTAAATTTGTTAAATCCTGTCCTCCTTTGCACACACATAATGCCCAAATAAATATAAAATTAACAACAGCAAAACTGTGTTAGTTATTACTCCTCTGTCTGCATATTCCTGGGTTGAGTAGAAGTTTCATGCTCTTTCCCCCTCTCTACATACATGAAGCATTTATTTTAATAATGTTTACTTTTTCCTTAATAGTTGAATACATTTTTGTGTAATAATCTTAACTCATCCATGACATTTGCTTTATTAAACCTTTGAGTAATTGATACCAAAGACTGAGTTGTTTGCTCACAGATAGGTGTGCAATTCTAGATAAAAATACCTATCACATATTTTCACTTCGATGTTTTTGCTGAAGAGGTAACAGAGGAAAGGAGTGTTACAAAAATGTTTTGTATGTGATGAATATTCTGTCAAATGTCAGCTAACAAGGCACCAAGTGTGAGATTTCTCTGGCCAAAGGCCAGTCAAATAGCTCAGAAGTCACCCTAGTCCGTACTCTGTACTTATCAGCCATGGAGAGAAATACATGCATTTAGCTTTCCATTAACAGCTAAAATATGCTCATAGTCAGAAGCTGATTGTTTCTATTTACTGCACATGACAGATGTATCAAGCTAGCATGAGATGAATCCTGTATGGGGTGGTCTTTAAAAAAGATCTACTTGTGTCTGCTTTTTTGCTCATTAATTGTGTCCTTAATTCATATAATAAATGTGTCATTAATCAGGGGTGCTGGTGAAAACAGCTTTTTCTTTTACACTGACAACCAAATTTAGTCCATTACAGTTGCACAGGCTGTGAAAGTCACAACAAAGTAAACAGCCTGAAAAAGTTGTATGAGATGTAGAAGTAGTGAACCCTAAATCAGCATGAAATCTGATGTGATGCAAATGTATGCACAAAAACACTTCATAGAAAAAAAGGGCATAGATCCAAGATATTTTTAGTTATGCCTAAGCCATGCAGAGGTATGCTGAGACTAGAAATTGCTCTATAGAGCTCCATATATTTATTTATCACACACACACTCTAAAACTGACTCTAGACATCCACCTACCTGAGGCTTAAAGAGCAGAATGTATGAAGGCCAAGTTTAACCCATTTCCTTCCTTTAGGGATATTTTACATTTCACATCCTTGCTCTTTTCTGCTACTCAAAGATGCAGTTCACCCCTGTTCTTAAATAACAGCAGATGTTTTTGTAAGGGCTACAAGTACTTTTAAAAAAAATTTTTAAAGTAATATTAAAAATATGAGGCCAAATCCCATGGCATCTAATTAGGCAAAACTCACACTCAGATTTGGGGATTATAGCTTTTTTTTTTTAGGGTACTGTACATCACTACATCTCTATAGTTTCTTCCTTTGTAACAAAAGGATAAACTCCTGTTTGTTATTGCACAGCATTTTCAAAGCTCTGGTTTGAAATACTGTTCTGTAATACTATTATGGAATTGTTATAAAATAACAATACTATAAATACTATTATGCAACTGTTATTAAAATTTATCTCTTCTCTTTTCCAGAGAAATCAGTGCTTGCCCAGGCAACATTTATTTTTGAAAAGAAGGACTGCTCTTTGAAGGTAAAAAGCTTTTTTTCCCCTTTTTCATTATTGATAAATATTGTTGAGAAATAGAGATTCTATAGACAATTATCTTAGCAGTAGTATAAGATTTTAGCCCTGGTTCACACTTCTAATAAATGGTCTGAAAATAGAACAAAGAAGAATAGAAAACAGAAACAATACAACGCATATATGCTGGATTGTTATACTTTGTGTCTCTATCTAGAAGATGAATGTTCTATTTTCCTTGACTTTTCCGTGTTTTTTTTTTTCCAGCGGCCTGCAGAAGACCCAGTTTGCAAAGCTGAAAATGGTAATGACCACCTCACTGAAACAGCGTAATATAACTGGGTTATTTATAACTGGGTTATTCCATCTGCCTGTGGAAGCAATGTTTGGACTCTTTCTATGAGCAGGGGCAAATCCCAGTTACCAGACTAAGCTTTTGTGCATTATAGAGCCACCTACTCTGTCCTAGTATATAGGTTCCTGTTTTCCCTCAAGAGTTCTTCCATCTTACATCTCATTTACCAGAAAGACAAGCTCCGGAAGCCCTGAAAATTGACCGAGCACATTCATCCCCTGTATGAACTCCTGAGTGCCTTTTTCTGTTTGCCTGGGTAATGTTATGATGTAGCATCTCATTCTTAATGTTTTCTGAACCCATGGGCTATGAAGTGATTCTAAGTGCTTGCTTGAAGTTCTCTGAACTTAGTAGAAATAAAGAAGACTCGCCAGGGCTTTGTGACAGGTGTTGACTGAGATCCCAAAGCCCTTTTGCTCTTAGGTAAAGCTTTAAAAAAGCTGTTAAAAAGCTGTTCTGTAAGTGCCTCCTAGAATTTATTCTGTTCAGGTTTTGGTTCAATATTATAACATCGTGCTGATGCCTCCTGCCAATCACATTATCTTTTCTTTTCTCTAGATTTCATTGATTGTTCCAGAAAACGTGCAAGATCATCATCTTTGATTTTCCAGAAGTCCAACTCTCAGTCTAACACTGGTATGACATTTATCTCCAGTCATATTTTAATTGGAGTTCCATATTCTCATCTGGTAAAGAAAAGAGTGAAATCTCCCACCTAAGAAATGTTTATGCATTGTAGGCATGCTTCAGGTCTTGAAAACTTAAACACTGATACTTGCTGGTAATTTCTAATAAATACCTTTTTAATTAAAAATACATTATTTTTTTAATACTTACATAATACTACATAAAGTAATGAAAAATCTATAAATTCTGTATCATTTTCTTGAATTGTTCACACAATCAGTGGAGGATGAGGTAAGGAAAGGAATTATATCCCTGGCTTCTGGAAGAGATCAGTGTTCCCTGGGCAATCCTTTAAAATGTAAAGCAGTTTCCAGAAGGGTCCCTCCTTCTGTCTAGCCAAGAACTGACTGGGAAGGCCCACTAAGGACTGTGTGTTTTTTCCATGGGAAATGAACATGAATCACTGAGGCTACTGTGCAGAAGGACTGATCTGTTTTTTACAATCCTTATATAACATATGGATGATACCAGAAAGGTACTTCTGAATTCAGGCATTAATATATGTACAGCATATTTTTGTTTTAATCACATCTGAATGTACCTAAGAGGACTTAAGATAAGCTAAGTTTGGTTTACTCTGAAAGTTAAACTGGGATAGCCATGCTAGAAACTTTAAGGCATGCCTATACGAAAAATAAAGCAGAGTGCAGGAGGAAGCTGGAATGTTTTCCCTCATGGTTGCCCACACTGTTTAAGTGATAGGTCACTGTTTGGCTCTGTTTTGAGCCTCTCCACCTGGAGGTCTCCAGGACAGAGCTGCCACAGAGAGGATTAGCTATGTGCCTGAGCCAGGCTGTGCTGCTTGGCCTGAGAGACCTCCTGGGATCAGCACCATAGACATAACCTAACAGTCTGATTCAGAAAGATGGTAGGTAGATAGCAGACAATAATTTATTCTTCTGTCAATGAAAACATGACATCAGCCTGGCTAACTCTAAAACTGGTCTTTTTTATTCTCCAAACAAGGTATAATTTCAGTCTTCTATTTTTTTAGGTACAGCTCACACACAGAAAAGAGGGAGGTCATCTTCATTTAACATCCTTCCTACTTTCCCTCCCTCCCAGACAGGTAAATAAAAAGAAATATTTATGCAGAAAAGCAAGTATTAGCTAAAATAAAGATGTGTGCAGAAATGCTTTTTCTGCAAGCCAGAGCTGAAGTGTGTTAGACCAGTCTGGCATTTAGATGGGAGAAAGGAGTGTTTTATAAGGAGGACTGGGAGTTCAACAGAAGATAAGTTTTATTTATAGTTGGAGAATTCTCTGGAGCAGGGGTGGAATCTTTGAATAATTTAAAAGATGCATTTACAGAGTGTGATACAAATTACACTTAAAAAACCAAAATGAAATTATGGTAATTACATTAATAGTTTGCTTGCAATATAATGGTGATGATTCCTACAGGAATATAATGACCCATCCTAGGAACCTGTCTTCCACTTAAAAAGGGACCCAGGGAATACCCTCACTCAGCACTAACAGGAATGATGGAGTGGTCTCAAATCCTAGCCTATGTCTCTTACCAGAGACAGGTTTTTGACAGACACTGGCATAGAGGATTTCTAAACAATGTTAAGATTTCACAGCATTTTAATAGCAACAAAGCACACTCTTGCAATGAAAAAGTGGTAATTGTAGTGTATCAGTTGTGTGATTTTCAAGGACATGATACATGTGTGGCATCCCTCCCTTAAGGGGAAGGCAGCACCCAAGATTTTAAGTGGTTGTGGTGGAAAGAAATGACAGAAGTTTGAGGTTCTTCAAAAGCTTAAGAAGTTTTACTGTAAATTACACTTGGAATGAAAACTGGTATAAGTCCTGATCTCCTATTATAATAGGACATGGTGGTGAACTTTAGATGAAGGGGTAAAGTGAAAGGGAAGAGAGAGAATTAAAGAAGATTAAGGAGGAGAAGAGAGAAAGCAAGAAAGAGAGAAAAAGAGACCACCAGTCCTGGTTCCAGCATCAGTGTTGGTCTGGCTGAAGGTGTATCCAGGGTCCTGGGGCACATACCCAGGCTTCCTGGGGGTATCTTTATATAGAAGGGTTTCCCCACCCTAGAGATGAGTTTCTCTCTTTTTATGCAAAGCAGTTCTCATGTGCAGTTTGTTCTTTCTGGAAATGGGTCAGAGGCTTTGGGCATCTTGGGTGGTCTTGATGCCCCTAGAGTCCATGCCCACTTCTTGGCCTCATTCCTGCTGTACTGTGCCATGTTGTGCTTATGGCTGTCCTGGGAGAGTGCTGCCCTGCCTCTGTATGGCTCCTTCTGCAGCCACATCCTGCACTTTCTCACAGAGTTCCCACCAGAAGTCCTTGGCTGGCTCCACAGCTATTCGGATATTGGTGACATACACATTACCCTGCTTGCTTCCTAGACTTCTACAACATGGTTGCCATCACCTTCTCACTGGTGTTTGATATCTTTATTAAAACAGTGAGGACATTAATAGTGCACTGCCATCATTCACACTGCCATTGTTCTAGGAAATTATGAAGAAGAGGGCAGGGTACATTTATTTATTTATTCCTCTTTGGGCCTCACTTAATCATCTTAAAAATGCCTAAAACTCGACCAGATAGCACTGGCGTTTCAGTGTTTCTACAAAACAGGAACACCTAGTTTTAAAAGATGAAGAAAGATTTTGCGTTTAAATTATTCATTAATATCCAAAAGACTGTGACATAGCGAGAAAACCTCTGGTGCTTTCTGGTGCCAAAGTCTGTCCACCTATAAAAAGTGAGACAGTAACAGTTATCTTGGAGATCTTTTTCAGATGGATATGTTGGAATATTGGTCAGGTACTACCAAAACACGGAAAGGTTACAGAAATATGAATTAATGGTTAAAATTTGGGGTTACTCATTATTCAATTTTAAATTCCTTTTCTGTAGTAAAGAAGAATAACATATTCATGACCTCAGCTCTTCAAAGAAATCCTGACATCATGAAAAGTACAAGAGAAGGTAACTGTCATTGTAATATTTATTCACTGTAGTTCCACAAAGACATCCTTTAGAGATACTGGTGCAAAAAACGAACAGCTCTTTTCTATAGTGAATGATAGGCTAGGTGTCTTTATGCAGTTCATAACTTACTTTTTGACATTGTAAATATCCTGTCCTATGGTCCTAAACTCTGGTCTGAGCATCTGCTCTGACTACTTATTTCCTGAGTGGACTGAACATAACCTTCTATAGTGAAATTTCACATTTCTGACTGAACACCTCTGCTCCTGGAGAAGGCAATGAAGAAACCTCTTGGCATCTGAAGATGGAGAATTAAATCTGAAATGCCAGAACACATATCTAAAACAAAGTAATAAATATAATTATAAAGATATACTTAAATAGATAAATACAAATGTATTTTATAAGTGCAAATAAGAATGTTTATGGGTATAACACATTACTTTTTTTCTGATAGGATAATGCATTGGTTTCACTTCAGAGTTGTGTAGTTTAGAAACCATTAGAATTTTTCAGAATAAGAAGCAAGTAAACAACAGTAAATGTTATTTTAAAATGTTTTGAAACTTTCAGTTTAAGAGGCAAGACATACAGGTATGAATTAGATGTGAAGAAAAAGTTTGTTTAAATATTTTGTCTTTGTATTTTGCAAGGATCCTTGTCACCAAGTCAATTGTGGAATGTCATTAGACCTGCCACTTTACAGCCCCCACAAGCCCTGACCTGTCCTGAAATTCCTGTAGTATCTCTAGTGACTAAGAAAGAAGCATGTGTTCAGGTAAAAAGAAAAATAATTTTACTGGAGCTCAAATTAAGGAAAAAAACCCAACCAAAACCAAACACCAAACAAACTAGTGTTTTAAAGCAATTAATTATTCCACTGTGTGATTTTCAAGAAAGTTCCCATGTAAGTTTCAGTGGAATTGATGTATCACTGACATGATATGAAATGTTAAACTCATTCTGACTGTATTTGAAAAATATCTCTTCTCTGCAGGCTGTCTTACCTTTCTGATATCAGGGTTTGGTGGGAAAATCAGCTTTGGGTGTTTTAGTTTGTTTATTTAGAAAGTGTGATTTTAGTATTTTAACTGAGGGCACTGGCTTAGTACACAGCTGGAGGAAGCTCTGCCAACAATCACATCTCTTACCTATATCTGTATCTGTCTGTCTATCTGTATACCTTAGAGACTCTGGGTTCTAGCAGATCTGTTAATAGCAGAAAATATACTACCTCTAGTTAATCCATTTGATTTTATTTTTCCTAGCTATCTGAAGACAGCTCTAATTCATCAGCTGAGAATTCACTAAATTGCAAAACAGCAGTGGGGTCATCTATTACCATGACTCTTTCCAGCTCTCAAAAAACACAGTAAGATTTTGTTTATTGTATTTCTGTATCATCTTGTCACTTGACTAATGGCATGCCCTTTCAGCATCTGCGTCTAACATGGTATTAAGCCCATGTTATGTGCACCCACACAGGGCTCAGTGCTGTTTGTATGTGGTGCTAAGATTTGTGTCTTGGCATGAGCTTCATATGCCATAAAAAAAGGACTACTAGCTGCAATTAATCTTTATGGGACAGGTGGTTTCTCACTAACAATCAAGCTGGAAATTATTCTGGTTTGTCATCTCTCTTTTGACTGCATGTCTGCTGCATCTCATAAAAAAGGTGCAGAGAAACTCAGGAAATTTCATTCTTTTGAGGAATTATCTATACATGTCAGCATACTGGACACAAGAGGCATAAAGAAAAAAATAGAGGATTGATTTGGAAGACCAGGTGGATGCTGCATTTGATACTCTACTTTCATTCACAAAACAGAGTTTCTGGCATGAAAGGTTATCTGCAGTGACTGTGATAGGCTAGCATTTTTGTGCAGCACAGACTTCAGAATTTCTGTGAGGAAGCTGACGTCCTTGGACTAGGATGTTTCCCTATCCTTTTGAAATGTGATGGAAAGAGCCCCATTCTTGGAGTTCAATTAGATTCTGACTAAAAGCTTGGAAAGCTTGTGTCAAAAGTGACAGAAATACAATGTCATGTATGCAACTTTGCACAAGGTTTTGCTTGGCGAACAGAACGTGTTCAAGGCCAGCACTGAGAAGAAGCCATACTGGTGCAAAAGTAGGCTATTACCTCTGTCTCTGGGCACTGACTCATGAGAACTCTAGGTCTGTGGTTTTCATGTGGTATTAATACTGCTTGCTGATGTTGATGAGGGTTATTAACCTGGAAGTTGTGAGCATCAAGAATACACTGGTATCATTTTTGATGAAAGAATGACTTTTCAAAATTGCTAGGGCCACAGATAATAGATTTCTAATGTTGCTTAATTCCCCTTCCTGCCCAAGGAGGGTGTAGAATATGTTACTTGCAAAGGAGTCTGTGCTAGTCTTCTACAGGGCTAGATGGACCACAGATGAAGGTTGGGGTGCACAGTGCCAGGGATCTGAGGAGGCAAGGGATTTTTAGATGCACAAAATACTTAGATTCTTAATCCTTATCAACAAAAAGAACATCATTAGAGGGCAGATGCTAACTGTGATTTTGGAAGAACCAACCTTTTTTATTACATTTAATGCTGTTGTGATGCCCTCTGAGGACAACATGTAGCCACACATCATACTAGGATTTTAGCAGAATCTGAATGATGGTAATGCATGTATTGGAAAAGCTAAATCATTTGCTGTTGATACTTTAAATTTATTTATCTTCTGTCAGCTGCACAGTATCTAGGAAAAGATTGGTGAGTGATTTTCTCCTGTGAAGTAGAGAAATGAAACACAGTGATTCAGTGCCAACAAGCTAACTTAAAGTTAAAGGTACTTAGGGTATTTCTTTCCCTTGTCTTTCTTTTCCACAAGCATCCTGCTTATGATGTTTGTGCCTCATGAATTCTGAATATCAAATACTAGTTCTATCACAGTCATGGTAAATGTTGGTTCCTTTGACAGTTGAAAACTAATTTAAATATAACCAGGTGCTTACTGCTTTTCTGAGATTGCAGGAGGATGTAAGTGCCATTCTTCTGATCCATATTAAGTAACTGATGCTGTAAAACACTTAGGTAAAATCTTTCTGGCATAGCTGTTTTCTCATCAATAATAAACAAAAGACTATTAAGCTCTCCATACATGCTGAGTAGTAAGTGAACGTTGCAGCCAGACCTCTTCATTGCTAAAAACACAACGTTTTAGGTTTGCTTTTAATTTTCAATCAAGGCATTTATTTATAAAATAAAATGCAGAGAGATGCAACAGCAGGGATTGCTTTGCCTGCAGACATCTCTCTCACTTTTTGCTCCTCTTCCACTTCCTCATTTCTCCATTATATGATTCTGTGGAGAGATATACATGAGAGATATATGTGGAGAATACCTTGTTACCAGTTGCTGCAGCTGTCCATGTTCCATGAAACCACTAATTTTCATATCCTGGGCTGACTATAATAATGAACTGAAAAGGAAAAAATTCCAGTTTCTTGATTCTGATTAAAAGCTTGGAAAGCTTGTGTCATAAGTGACAGAAATACAGCAGTTGGAAAACACAGGTTTGCACTCATGTCAAGTCAGCTTTGCACAAGGATTTGCTGGGAAAACTGAAAGGGTTTGAGGCTACCACTGGAACTGGCAGCTATCAGACCTTTTTGGACACTCTGAGAAGGCTAGTACCTGAATCTATTCCCCTCTCATAATCCCAAGCAAGTTCTTTATCCATATTTCTCCTCCCATTGTTCCTTGTTAGTGATCATTCCCTGATAGCAGTGACTTTGCTTTGTATCTCCATGACAATGCCATCCCTGGGGCAAGAACACTGCATCCCTGACAATTCATCCCTGGCAAGAACACTTTGTTCTTGCCATGCAGCAACATAAGGCTGTTGAGTTTTTAATAGTATTTTAAGGCTGGCACTTGCAGTTAACTTTCTCTTAAAAGAAAGATCTTGTACTGATTAATTTTTCTTACATTTTTGAATATAATCAAAACATTTCCCTATCGGGGTTACCGATACACCTCTGAGGGTCCAGCCCTTGCAGAGAAATGGCTTATTAATTAGCGAGACAGCTCTTTGGTGTGTTTTATAAAGAAACTGGTTTAATAAATGAAAATAACAAACTGTTACATAAACAAAATATAATGCCGAGCACGGGTGTCAGAGAATCACATCTTGCTAAGACACCCCAAAAAAGCTCCTTGGTTTCTTCATGTCCTTTCTTAAGTACCTTGTGTTTCAGGTAGGCTTTACTGGCAAGCTGGCAAGAGAAACAGATACAGGCTTTGACAGACAGTTACAGAATTCAATCAGTGCTTCTCTTTTGGCACTGAGCCAATGGCTATCTGAACCTTACAGAAGTTTCTGGGTTTTCTGCCTTATAAGAAATAAAAGGGGCAAGCCTCAAACCTTTCCCTACATCGACATAGTTGCTCAGTGTAAAAAATACACTACTACATTTCCCCACATTTTTCTTAGAAATAAGCCTCTAATTGTTGGGTTTTTAGCTCTTTGGGGTTGCTGTCCTTAAAATGCTATTGGAGCAGCCTAGAAGTAGCAGTTGAAATACCAGTATGGAAATCGGTCACACTCCAGTGAATTTTAATGAGGGGTGTGTTTAAGGATAAAAAACTCATCAAGACACTTAGATTCCCCGTTCATGGCCCAAAATATGCATAGAAGCTTTCGAGGCTGAAAAGACAAGTATTTTCTGATTTCTCTGTTTTTCACATTATTTTCACATTAATTTCACATATTTTTCACGTTTTCAAGTGTAAGATTAAGAGAGGTAGTCCTTGGTAAGCCCTTCATCCTTGGAGAGATTTCAAGCACGCTGTAGCAGTGAACAGAGAAACTGTGTTTTAGAGGCAATCATCAAAGTTCTGCCAACAAACCCAGTTAATTAACAGGAATATCCTCTACATATGTTGTGTTAAGCCCTCCCAAGGGTGATAAATACTGTGAAACGGGAGTAAGTGGTCCTGAAGTATGCAGTTTGTGACACAGTCTCAGGCTGCCTTCCTGACAAGTCATCCCTCTGGAACAGAAAGTGAAAAGAACTTGCATGGCTTTGCCTATGCCAGCAAGATGTGCAGGATTAAGCTCTGCAGAAACAACCTATAACCCCTTCATTCAAAACAAAACCCAAAAATACAAACAAACCAAAACCAAACCAGCAGCAGGAACAACTTCCACATAAGGAGTTTAAAAGGACTTTTCTACTGACTTTTACAAAAAATGAACCCTGTTAATATAAAGTGGCTATGCAATTAGCAGGTCACAATTCTACTTCTATAGAATATTCTTGAATGTAATCTCTAAAATATAGTTGGCCAGTACCAAAGGATTGCAAGTATTGAGTTCTCATTTTATCTATGAAACTGCTAATTGAAAAATGGAAACACTTTTCTCTCCTGTTTTACTTACACCTCATCTTAAGACATCTGCTACCATATCTATACATTTTTTCAATATATGTGTGTCTATGTGAATATACTGCCTCCCTGAGGCAGTGTATGTGAATACACTGCCCTTCCAAGATGAAAGGAAGATGAGCAAGGAGACCTTGTATGTATATTGGAGTGTACATTATTCTACAGAGTACTGCACCATCTGCACCATCTTGAAAGGATGGTTCATTGTTGGAAGTCCTTTGGAGGAGCAAAAGGCAACAGGGAAACAAAAGTAACTAATTTAGATTTCTGGAGTAAGACACTTCCCTGAGAAGTGGCATGTTGTTTTGCTGCTTATTCTTTGGTCCTAAGGAATAGTCTCAATAATCTTAATGAAATATAGTGTGATACTCTGTTTGTTGAAATTTTCCACAGAGAATATTCTCAGAGTCTCCTAAAGAATTTGTCTGATTACTTACGTGACTATTTTTCTGTTTTTCTTTAATGTTAGGCATGGTGAATCTTTAAAGTGCTTTAAACAATTCTAAATAATTTTTATGTTATTTTGTTCCTACAGAAGTCAGTTGCTCAAAGAAAGAAGTGTACAAAACATCAGCAATTCTGATTTTGTGTTTGGGGAAAACATGGTTGAAAGAGTTTTGGTGGGATCTGCACATGCTGGCAGACTTTTTATGAAGGTCAGTGTACTTAGAAGTATAATTACTTTTTCAGAGATTGATTCTTTTTAGATCTTCCTTCTTTTAAAGATATGAGTAAATATGGTTCCAATGTCTCTCGAGGAGAAAGTAGCTAAGAATGTGCTGCTGGAGGGGTAGGCATTCTTATCTTCACTACCCTGGATAAGCTCTTTAATTACTACTGCGTACCAATATGCGCTTCTGGTTTGCTCTTTTTTTGACTTGAAAATGAATTTTTCCATGTAAAGTAGAACACCCACAATGTAAGATACAAGAATGTGGTTCCTACTGCTCTACTAAGTTCCATCATAACTGTAAAGAAATGAGATACCTAAAGGGAGCCTACAAGAAAGCTGAAGAGAGACTGTTTACAGGAGCACGGAATGACAGGACAAAGGGAAATGGTTTGAAACTGAAGGACAACAAGTTTATGTTTGATATTAGGAAGAAATTCTTCTCTTTGAGGGTGGTGAGACCACAGGATAACAGTGCCTAGAAATACTGTGAATGCCCCATCCCCAGAGGTCATCTAGGGTGACCATCCAAGGCCAAGCTGGATGGGGCTCTGAGCAATGTGGTGTAATGGAAGGTGTCCCTTCCCATGGAAGAGAGGTTGGAACCAGATTTTCTTTAAGGTCTCTTTCAACCCAAACCATTCTGTGATTCTGTGATAAATAAGTATGAGGGAAAAATTACACACCTACCCTAGAGAATGTCCATGTTAAAGCATATTGTGCATGCTTGTGAGGCAGTTTAAGTCCTGAAGGACTCTAGGACAAAAAATGGTTCCCAAGCTAAGGAGTGCACCACTGGAAATGGAATTGAAATTCAGATTTGAATTGAAGTAGGATGAAAACTGTATGCTCATCTGCCAGGTAAAAAGCTTGGCCACCATAGGTTTGGGCTATGACTTCTGGCCAAGAATATTTATTTATAAATAAGTATTTATAAGGTATGAGTTGAGCCACTGAGCATTTTCAGCAGCCACAAGCATTTATTTAGACATGCCTAAGAAAATTTATCTGTAAAACTGAAGGTGATAGAAATTTTTAAGTCCTCTGTGGTTAAGTTTGTGGTGTCTGAGGGTTTTAAACTACTCTTCTGGGAACTGTGGGCTTGAACTAGAAATAAACCAGTACCTTAACATCTAAGTTCTTCAGTGGATTTAAATACTAGTCCAGGATCCACACAAAGAGGTTATTCTTCTCAGAGGAAGAATGACGTACTGATTCTATGATAATAATATTACTTCCCCTAGAGACTGAAATTGTATCATCTGGGCTAGTTTTTACTCTGAAGCTATTAAAATTGCTGATCTTCAGCCTAGCATACATTAAATGATTCAATGTTCTGCTTGATATAAAGTAACATAGCCATTTTTTAAATAGGAGTTGTTATTTCCCCTGTGTTTTTCTAGAGTCCTGAGAGGCATCCCAGGCTATGTAATGAAGCTGATTTACACAAAGGAGAAATAACATCCATGTTCACAGGATCTTCTCATGTCGGGCCACAAACAAGTAAGCATAATCCCTGAAAAAGAACAGTTAGTTTTATTATTATGCTTCACTGTGTTTTAGAGGATGTCAAATGAGTAGTGGTCAATAATTTTCATGTATTCTCAAGCTATCCAGTCATGAGTATGCCTAGAGTATGTGCAAAAATCTATATTCAGAAAGCAGAATGGTTTGGTTTATGACATGTGAACTGGACTAACTTCAGAAAGCATGATCTGAATTACTCAAGAAAATATTACAGAATATTATTATTCAGTTCAGATCATTATTTATTGTTTGAAAAAAATGCAGCAACCTTTATGAATGCCTTGTGGGGACCACATTGTTGAATTACAATTTTAGGCTTTCTGCTGCTTGTATTTTTCAAATTATCATATAAATGACTTGGTCATTTTGGATCATAATTGTGGGACTGAACTCTGTACAGACAGATTTCAGGGCTTATTTGTGACTCTGGTGTGAGATTTTCTAAGCAAGCCATGTAAACCTAGGCTATGAGGGAGTCCTCAACAGTCCCCAGTTGTGAGCCTTGACGAATTTTGTACTCCTCTTTACTAACAGATGTATTAGATCCTATGATTTGTAAGCATTCTTACAAGTAAAAAATTATAAAAATAAAGCCTTCAGAACATGTATATAGATTACGCAAAGATACAGAGCTTTGTAATAAAGTGGTTCCTTTCAAATCTTGTCCTGCATTCCTGTTAAATATTCATTGAATATGTATAATTATTCTGAATATTGGGATATATATACTCGGCATAACAATATATCAGATTAGTTTAATTTGGAAAATCAACTTCTAAATATTTAGGCCGTGTTTCTGCTTGTTTCTCGTTGTCCCTTGGGACAAACCTCTGCAACTATAAACAGCCCTGTTCAATTACATGTGAGATTTTTAAGTGAGGTATTTTGAATTCCTGCCTTTTCCTCTTATGTTTGTTCCTTTGGCCAAAAACTTATTAATAACATTAAACAATGTCAAATACTGCAGGTATTACTGAAGTCACATCCTGTGTACTAGTTTTGTTATTCTAAAAATATTTCCAAAAATTCCCTGTGTAGAAAGAATTTCTCTTTTTTTCCCCTACAGAAAGAGCTTTGTTGAGGAATGCAACACTAATTGAATCAGCAGCTGCTTGTACTTCCCAGCCAGTGGAGAAAATCCTGTTAGATAAAGTTGAAGTTACAACTGGAGAAGAAGCAGAACACAATGTATTGCAGGTATTTCCTAAAACCTCGATGGTGAGTAGTTTTGNATTTATATTTTAAATTTTTGCCTTTTTAAAGCTCTGCTTCAGCTAACTCATTTTTCTGTAAGTTGGTACTTTCTTTCTACTATTGTATTTGTTCATTTTTTGGTCCCTTTAAGCAAGTGACTATTTCAGTGGTATTTTATAAGCATCTGTACAATACACTAGCTGTAACCAAAACCTTAGAACTGGAAGTGGTTTGAGTAAAGATGGGGTTTATGAAAAACTTTTTTTGGGGAAAAAAGCAATGTGTTGTTAAAGTAATTTGTTTTATAGTTCAGCTAAAACAGCAGTTATCTTTCCAGTCTGGCAGGGCATATCTTGCTATTGTCTTTGTCTTCAAAATACTATTTTCTCAGAAAATAGCAATTATGATGTTAAAAATCTTAACAATATTTTACCTTCGATTAATTCTTCTCTCTTGGCAGAAGACAAAAGTTTTACTCTCTTTGGAGTAGTACTCTTCTAGTAGCAGTAGTAGTATCCTGGGCTGCATAACATTTGTAATGAGGAAGGAAAAAAGGTTGTACAACTTCTGCAACAAATTGAGCTATGCTTGTGGATATCACAGATGAATAGTTAATGAAGATGAAATAATTGAAAAAGTAAACTGAGAGTCATGCTGAATGTTTTCTATCATGAGAAAAGAATTTAGCACTGATCTAGGAGCCATTTCATTTTAAGTAATAATGGTGATATATTTGTACATCTACCTTTGTACATATTCACATGGTTGTATTAAAAGACGTATCAAAAGTTTTACAACCACAAAGTTTTAGAACCAATACAACTAGTATTGGCTGGCAGTTTTCATCATGTATTTCTCTTTCAGATTAACTGCAAGCTCTTTGTATTTAATAAGCTTACTTTAAGCTGGACTGAAAGAGGCAGAGGATCCTTGAGGCTTAATGACACTTCTAGCAATAAGCATGGAATGTTGAAGTCAAGGCTAAGTACGAATTAAATAATGAAATACCCCATACAGAAAGCACCAAATAACTTGTATTATTGTTGGCCAGAGTTTATTACAGAATGCTTAAATTTAGAAGATCATTATATTTAAGTCAAGTTGTGGAGAACCTTTTTACCTGATAAAGTTCTCTGTGTTACAGACTGAGCAACTGGACTTACATATATTGTTAGGTTCTGTGTACTTGCTGCACGGTGTCTTCAGCTCAGTCACCAGTCTAACAGTTTGCTCTTTGTTGGTTCTGCTTTTTCAGCAGCACTGTTTCAAGACTCTTTTGGAATGCTGTTACTGTGCTGTCACTTTTTTGTACTGTATTGCAGAGTTTCAGCAGATTATTTCCTTTGTGTTCTGGACATATTGAAAGAAACAAACATATTTGGGTATTAAGAAAACTAGAATCTCACTATATCAGAGTTTTAGACCAAATTAAATTTAAAAGAATATTTGATGAAAATATTAGTTGCATACAAGTGCTGGAGAAAACAGCTGCAGCTTATCATATTAACCTTCTTATTTTAGTTATGCGAAATCAAGGTAGCTTGAGACTGATTCTCAACACCCAACTCTGGGAACAAATGGTTATAAAAAGAGCAAACAGAAAGAGCCTGTGCTTCACTGCAACAGATCAAGAGGACCATTCTGTTCAAGTATTTCTAACTCAGGTGAGTAGGAGACAACAGGTCCACCCAAAACCTCACTTCATCTAGAATTCTGAAGGGTTGCTGATGGTTAGTAGCAAAGGGCCTTCATGCTCTGTCAGACTGTGCTCAGCCTAGATATTACATGGCTTTTATCATGGAATAAGTTAGAATGCTATTTCAAAAAGACAGGTGTGATGATAGGATGTGGCCTTAAGACAGAAGTTTCCAGACTCTGGTTCACATACCACCAATGGAATAAGTATCATTCCAGTAATATGCAGAAGTGGCTTTTTCTTAATGGAAGCAATACACTGTCAATTTCTTCATAGGTAGTTACGATTTTGTAAGTTACTCTGGTAAAAGGCACGGCTTTCTGCCACGGTTCTCAACGCAGCACTTGCAATAAATCTGTCCAGTGCAGGACCTCCATTTCTCAGCTGAGAAGAATACAGAGTTTCAGTATTGCCTTGTGTAAGACAATAGTCTTGTGAGCCCTGATTTTCTCCGGAAAGGGCTAAATTGGAGATGGAAATGTGCTGGACCTTTTTGCAAATAAATAGCACATATGTCCCAAGTTGGAAAGTGAGAGCATCCACATGAGTTTAAGGATGTGTAAGTTTTCCCAGCAGATCTTTCTAGGAAGGATTCAGCTTGCTGGGAAAGAAAAATAAGTCATCATTTCCAGGAGGTGTCACATATCATACACAAGCAAAGCACCATGCACTGTATATGCAAGTACTGTAAGTCTGTCACTTCCTAACAGGGACTGACTGAACTATGGCTGTGCTGGACTGCTGGTCTGCATGTGAGAATTATAAATGTCCTGATTTCCAGGTGTGCCACACTGTTTTCACAGAGTGTGTAATTTACATTCTGTAAATTTGTCTTGGTATTACTGGGCAGTAAAAGTAGACAAGTATGAGGAAATCACAATATATGAGAGCTGTATGGGTGTGGCAAGGGTTGCAGGAAGCTACTTCTACCGTCGCTGAAGAGACTGGTATCCATCCCTACAGTATCCACATGGTGACTGTGTATAGTAACATGCCAGTGCTTTCTTACTTCTAGAATCAAACTCAGGAATCATCTGAAATATCAAGTACTCCATATAAACTGAGCTGTTCTGCAAGGAAAGTAATTTTTATACTTATGTTTCTTGTAAATATAAGCAAAATAATCAACAGCTGCATATAAAGCTGAGACCACATAAAGAAGCTTCACATTATTTGAATTTACATTATTTTTTGGATTTTAATTATTAAGTATGAATCTTAAGTTGATAATTTTGATTAGAAGGAACAAAATACAACTCTTTCATTATATTTTAAAATGAAATTTCAAAACTAGAGATTTTTCTCAGTTGTTTTGTACTGTACATTTTATGTTCTGCAGGCAAGCTCAAAAGACACTGAACACCTGTATGCAGCAATACATCATCGCCTTGTGGCCTTGCGAAGCTTTACGGAGCAAGAGCCAGATGCTCATCGAGTAGACGCAGAGTCAGAAACAGCTTTTCAGCCATTAAAGTGTGATAGTGATGATGAAGATGACGAAGAACTAACTCCAGTGAGCAGCACTGGATCTGGTAAGCAGAAGTTTTGCTGGAAATGTGTAATCCTTTCGGGGTGATTTGCTTAAAGTAATGAAAATTGGACCTTTTTTTTTTTTTAAATACGGACTATAATTTTTATCTGCTGCAGATACTCCTTCTTCAGGTAGAAATAGGGTAATTCCTTTTAGTATTTTGATTTACTACTGTTAAAATGTAAGGTTTTGCCAGCTGAAGTATCTACACATATTTATGGCCATGAAATACTCTTGACAAAAGGTTAAGGTTCAAGATTTTTTATATTATTAAGCATTACCTGAATGATTTTTCAGTATATTTAGTAGAAATTACTAGAGATGTTGATTTTACCTTGAGTAAGTAAAGGATGAGTCCATTCACATCAGTGACTAGCTTGTTACTAAAAACCTGGAGCACTGTGTTTTTACTAAGATATTTATTATGTCATGGTTAACTTATTTAAAACATGATTTCTTGATCAGCTGTAACAACTACCTCAACTAGGAAATCTTCAGGACAACATTTACACTCCAGCTTTACCAGCTTTCTTCATGATAACAAAAATGTAGGTTCCTCAGAGACAAAAATGCCACTAAAATAAGATACATTAATGCCTTAATGCTTCAGTAAATGCAACTCACAACAGGACTGTGGTCACATTTACAGAAAGCAAGGCAGAAAGAGCTGTTAGACTTAAAAGCTCTTCTATCTTAGCAAAAGACAAGTCATATTTCTAGAGCAAATTCACTGCTTGTGTCAAACTGCTACAGCAGATACAGGAGCTGCCAATTAGGTGTGATTTTTCAACAGATGGACTACATCAGGCAATTTTGATTTGTTGCTCACAGGATTAGTTTCCCTCTGCAGCTAGGGAACATACTGTCCTTATAAACCTTCCTTTCAACAACTGTTCATCAAGAATCAAGTAATGAACAGTAACAGCTATAAGTAGTTTCCCTGAGGAAACATTTTTTTCCCCTTTTATCACAGACTATCCTGATTTGGAAGGGACCCTTAAGAATCATCGAGTCCTACTCCTGGCTCTGCACAGCACACCCCAAGAGTCACACCATGTGCGTGAGAGCACTGCCCAAACACTTCTAAACCTCTGCCAGGCCGGTGCTGTGACGACTTCCTTGGGGAGCTGTTCCCAGTGCCCAGCTATCCTCTGGGGAAGAACCTTTTCCTGATATCCAACCTAAACCTCCCCCAGGCCATTCCCTCAAGTCCTGTCACTGGTCACCTCATAGGAGAGATCAGTGTCTGCCCCTTGTCTTCCCCTTCCTAAGAGGAAGTTGAAGACCCAAATGAGGTGTCCCCTCAGTCGCCTCTTCTCCAGGGACGACAAGCCAAGTGACCTCAGCTGCTCCTCACACATCTTCCCCTTAAGGCCCTTCAGCATCTTGGCTATCCTCCTCCTGGTAGACTCCAATATCTTATATTGAGGTGACTCAAAACGGCACACAGTTTCTGATAACTTGGAAATTTTGGATGAAACTTGATTCCTTCCCAGAATTCCTAATGATAAGAACTCTTTGTTCTTTCAGAAAATAAAAAAAAAAAGAGGGAAAAGGGCATTTCAAAGCAGTGTAGGAACACAGATATACAAGTTAAATATTTATTTTGATTTGCAGAGACTTCTGATACAAATACTCAGATGGCAGCCAGCAAACAGATTCTGAAATGTGTGAGGTGTTGTTTTTTTCTTGTCCTTTCAGTTTAAGCATCTGTGCCTTATTTATTCCAGTTTGTAACAGCAGTTCTAACAATCCCTTTCAAACATTTTTTAAATGGCTTCTAGCATTTCCTGCTTATCTTAATCGCTTCTCAGAGCCACAAGGTATTAATTTGCACATATTTGAGCTACTGGTATCCAAGTCACTCTCCACCTTCAGACATTCAATCTCACTCATTACTGTCCCTGGAGCTCCCTTTTAGAAAAATGGAAGAATAATAGGCCTCATGGGTTTTGAAAAGGAAAAGGTCATTTTTAATTATCAGCATAGAAATGTCCATTTAGATACAAGAGAACAAATCCTGGTTTCTTTAAGAGCTCTTGTTTCAATCTTTCAATTTTCATTCTTTCATTTTCATTGAAAGGTGTATGTGAATAAGTCATCTTTTTTAAATTGATATAACTCAATTTCAGAGATTACCTCTCCTTAAGAGTATAGAAATGTTATATATAGAGAAGCATGAGTCCTCAGGGACTGTTTCTTTACAATAAATATAAGAATTTACAAAATATGTCTGCATTTTATTTCATTCCATTGTATTTGTTTTTTCTCACCCCCACCCAAAGTCAGAGGATTAATATGGGGATTTCTTTCTTGTTAAACTGAACTCACACTGTTGCCTAGATAATGCTGTGTATTTCATGACACTGTAAAAGACATGAAAAATTACATAATTGTCTTTACAGTATCTTTATAATAGTTGTCTTTAGTGCTTGAGACTGAAGTAGAAAGGAAGTACAATATATGTAGGAAGTGAATTATGGACATTGAAATGATTCTGTATATTTGCAAGACTTTGTTGTAAGCATTCTTTACAGAAAATTCTTAATCTAGAGAATGTTAATACTATATACGGACAATATATAAGGTAGAAATATTTCTATGATTTTATGAGTTCAGTATGGACATTTATTCCAGTACTTTTTAAATTCCTAGTTGAATTGCTTTACTTTCAAGTAGAGATATTAATTTCATAAAGTCCATAACAAAAAATCTGCTACGCTTGATTTTTTTATCACATCGTATTTCACCAGTTACAGCCTGAATATTTTTACCAACAAATTGCTCTGTAAGTCTAAGTGGAAAGAAAAAGAGCAATTCATCTTTAAATAGATTTTGAGAGTAGATGGGATCAATGACTCTTTGGAAAGTATTTGTTTTCCCTTGACTATAAAGTTAGCTGAGGAAGTGAATTTAGACAAAACAGTAAACTTCTTGGCTGACTAAAGTCAAACAAGTAAAGTACATGGGAGGTACAAGGACAGCAGTGTCACTAGGTAAAGAAAAGTTTTATGCATTACTTCTTACACTCCACCACATCAATCTGAAATTTTCTCCTACCTTCATCCTTATTGAGGGATCCTCTCTTTTGATTGAAGTGTCCTCTCTGGAATTCTATCTTAGAAGCTATTAGAATAAATTGAAAGATTCTGAAATCTAGGCCTAGGTAATTTCTAAGAAGTCTCTCCATACCCAGTTATAGACATTAGGAGAGAAGTCACACAGTGTGCAAAGACATGAGTGTGTCCCATATGGATCTATAAAGAATTGCATAGATTTTGGAGACTACTCGTATTGATAGCCAGTAGTTTCCAAACACCAGTAGTGTGTTGGTCTGTATCATAACATAGAAATGCAAAAGCAAATACGTTTGCAGAAACAAAAAATGTTTTGTTTTAGGGACATTTTCCGGTCCACTATATGTGTACTTCCCATCTCACCTTCATTAGGAATCCCTCTTATGCTGGAGTTCATCAAGGTTTAAAATGTTATGAGAGTTTTCTTTCTATTTTGAATTACTTTTAAAGTTCTTAAAGGAACTGCTCTTCAACAACAGCACAGTAACTCCTGAAAAACTGCTATCTTTGGAATTTCTTGTTAATTTAATTTAAATTCTTATCAATTGTTAAGGATCCCAAACTATAAAGCTAACACACACACCTGACAGTGATTAAAACTGAGGAAAAGGGAAAAGTAAAGAATTCTTTGTTGGAGTTTCTGTATTCTTTTCAGCAGGCACCAGTAATACCTAAAGCAGAGAAAAAAGATATTCTGTGATTGGTTTTAAATGCTCTCACATCATGAAAGAGAAGGGGGAAAATCCTATTTAATATTCTGACAAACACAAGTTTTCATTTCACCTGTAAGAGACTTAAAACTCCTAGTAAGTATTTAGGGGTGGCCAGATGGCAGCAGCAATTTATAAGCAGATACTGTCATAGTGGTATGATGTATCTGATATTATCAGTCAGTTCTACCTGTACTGACTATCTTTCTGCAGATGAGTCAAAGTCACAGAGATTATGCACCAAAACCATTTTCTCATAACGAATGGGCTGTTTGAATGTATGCTGGATTTTTCAGTTTTCTGAGCTTCTGTAATGAAGTCTTAAGACAGTATACCTTCCACAGAGTGGGATAATTTGCATCCTGGGTACATTGCCCTACCTAGACATCAGATTCCTTAGTGTTTTTGTGCTTGTCTTTATTGACTTGGAGGGTCATAGGCTTCATTCACAATTCACATGCTCAAATATTTGTGAATAATCCTGTGTTATCTAGTTACCTATTTACCTAAACCAGGAACTGATCATATCCAAACTTTAACCTACTGCTTTGTTGTTATGAAATGCTGGATTGTTTCAAAACATGAATATGCTCAAATAAGCAAGATTTTTTTTTTAATAAATTCTTTTTCAGATCATTCTAGATGGAACCGCAGGCGGTCTGTTGTCTGCTCATGATATCTGCCAGAGGTTACAACAGCTCAGCTGGAAACTCGTCTTTCAAAAATGTCTAAGTTGACTCATCAGCCCCCTGGAGGGAGGAAATCAGATGCATATTACTTTATGGCTTTTAAATAGAGATTAATTTCAGAGACAGCTTAAGTTTAATTCATTGAGAAAGAACTTCAGATGCACTATTCCAGGCAGCCTGCTTTGCACTGAGCTGTGAATAACACCATTGCTTCCAATAGTCAAGAACTGTTTCAAAGGCTTTCAATTTTAGAATTAAATATATTTATATACATTATTAGAGTAAGGAATTTTATAGGGAGTAAGTACTTGTTCATCATATTGATGGATAATACCGTATGAACATGAACTAATAATATATGTGAACAGATATTTGTTACTTTTAACCTGTTATTTAAAAGATACATTTGGAAAGCTTTAAACTGGGCTTCACTGAAAACATTTATTTAAAATTGTGTGGTAATATTCAGCATCTTGTTTTTAAGTACATACAAGCAAAACCTGGGGTGGCAGTTCAGCATGACAAAGGCCTATAGAAAGCAGCCTTCATATAAGGGGTTTTATTTAATGTTTATTTTGAAAATATCTGGAGTGGTATACAGGCTGCAGAATTTTGTTAAAGGGAAAAGAAAATCTGCATCTTTCAACTTTATGCACCAAAAGAATTCACCATGAAAAAGTAAAAGCCTGTTCTAAGGGCCATATGAGCTTTAAAACTTTATCTGCTTGCTCATGAACACCTTTCTAGCTGAATAAAACAAGCACCTGGACTTGTGTATATTAATTGTCCATTTGATATACACAAATAAATGCATGCACAATACAACGGGATATCTACATTTTTAAAAATCCCTTAAATGTGTGATATTATCTGAGATAACGTCTGCCTTAGCTGTAGCTATTCCTAACAACGTCATTCATATCAGTCTGTTATATATTCTCACGTGCACAATAATTCAAACAGTGGCTGAGACATAGTTGCTCTGTAGAAGTCATTCCACAAACTACTGCGTTTCACCTAAACATTTTTGTGAGAAAAAACCTCCAATTCTCTCTAATACCTGTGAATCAAGATTTGCAGGGTCATTCATAAGCCCATGCACAGTAAAACATACCATTTACATTCCATGTTTTCATTCTGTAAAGATAGAATTTGTCTGCAATCTCTCCACTGCCACTTCTCTGATGTTTTGCATATTACATTGTTTGTCATCCTCAGAGCTGAAACAATGTTCTGAAATATCTCAAGTCCTTTTAATTATAGTAATTTTAATGATTTCTTAGTCTAAAAAGCTGCAACACACCTGCACAGTCAAGTAACAATTTAGTTTTCCCATCTGAACATGTGTATGAGGTTGTGAAGGAACAATACTAGTTTCTTTCTGAATTCTCAGTGCACTGCCAAGATTAGCATTCAGATATAGCAAAAATAGTTATCTGGAATACACTGAATCCTAAATGGCCCAGCAAAATTAGCACTTGTCTGACATTGATCTGGATGACAGTGTAAGTGGAACTTGATTTTTTCCTTCAGGAAAGACGAGTGATTCCCAATAGAGCACCTGTGTCAAACAGTGAAGCATGGGGATTCTCTTTGACTTCAGTCTGCCAATAACAGAAATATTGTTTCCATAACGAGCTGTACATTGTGTCCTTTGTTATCAGCCTCACTCGTGACCACAGCAATACTTACATCACTGACCTTCATATTTCACTGCTGCAACTCATCCTCAGGGACAAAGCTCCATGTTATAAAAGCTCAGGCAGTTGTAAAACACAGCAGCCCTATGTATTTAGCAACAGGTCATGGTGATAAGTTTGCCCTGGAGTTCAGCTGGCTGTGCACTGAATGCAGAGTTTGATTTCAAAGTCTGTCCTGATAATCAAAGCTTTCTGTGAAACAGGACTTAAGCACCTGAGTGGCATGATACCCCTCTAAATTCTACTACAGCTGTAAAATCCTTGGCAAATGAGGGAGGTTTCCAGGGCAGGGACAACAGAACATTTTCAGACACAGGACTTACACTTTGTAATTTGCTCCCACAGCATGCAGAACAGGGTTTATAAATAAAGGCTCTTTCAATCTGCCTCTTCCCAAGATCCTTACATGTATACACAAGTACACATATAAACACATATTCATGTGCACACATACTCCAATGCAAAGCTTCATCTCCTAAAAGCTGAGGAGGAAAAGAGATGCTTATTTTAAAGACATTGGATACTTTGGTAATAGAGGAAAAATTTTTGCTCTTAAGAACCTAATTATGTGTTCTCTTTAGTCTCACCGCACTAAAATTCACTGTTCCTCAAGCCTGAAGGTACACCATTATGTGATGTATTAACTTGTTTTTAAAAATGTAGTTTTTCATTTAATGATACCTGAAGAACAACTTCCATATCTCAATAATAAACAGTTTTCTTACAACTTAAATTTCTGTGTAACTAGAAGTCTTTCTTTGTGTCCCAGAGCTTCTATAGGTCCATGCTGCAGAATCTAAAGCCTGCTTTCCTAAAGAAACAACATGTAAGTGGTTGTGCGCTCCATCCACCCATCTGTCATACCCACATTGAGTCCACTCTTCAGTTTTAAAAAATTGGACAGCAGCTAGAATGCTCTAAGGCAATTTAAATTCTTCATGAAAATTGGCAGTTGCTGAGTGACAGCAATCAGATAAAAACATCCTTCGAGGAAAAAGTTTCAGGGTAAGCTTGATATTTTCTTTGATGTAGGTGGGGCTGAGTGGTGTATTTCTGCTTCTCTTCAAGCTGCAGCACTTTCTAGGAGGGAGGAGAAACAGAGTATGGAAGGATGGGTCCCTGTAGCCTGAAGAGAAGTGTAGAGACATGACCCAAACAAACCCATATGAAACTAGAGACCATTAATTTTTTTTTCCAATTGATTTTTTTTTTTTTATTTATGACAAACCTCAGTGATGAATTTATATGCATAAGGGATGTAGAGCTGGAAGATCTTATGTATTCATGCAGTAGTAATTTTCCCAAGGAGGGAAAACTAACAGTTCCTAATAATAATGATATATTCTACTAAGATTATGAACTTATAGCAAAATCTACTTGGATGGGATAGACTGAATGTCCTACTTCACATTCTGGAGGTATTTGTATCTCTTCATAAATCTTGTCCCTCAGGTTTTTATGTCATGCTGTTTAGTGACCTCTGAAATAGTTTTGGCAGACTGTATGAAGTTAAGAGTTAGGTAATGTCTCTACTGAATAAATGAACACAGGAAAAACTTTTAGCACATTTGCTTTCTCTGCTAGTGACAGCCAGTATGACATGGACAGGGAGTTAAAGAGCATCCTCATTTACCTTAGGTGGATTTTAGAGGCCTTACCACGGAGGCATGCTGGCAGGAAAATTTAGAAAAATCATGCATAGCCCATTCTACAGCAGTTCTCTGTTTAAAAAGTAGACTTCAAATCAGAACAGCTAGTGTTTCACAAACACTGAAGTTATTAGTACAAAATAATGTGTCTGCATCTGTTTGAGCATATTCAAATTGCTTCTGAAATGTTGAATTCAATTGTATTAGACCACTTGAGGGATGGTGTAGTCTGCATAAGCAAAGAGTCCAAGCATATTAGAAAAGTAAATATCTGTTAATTAAAATATATTCTAATGGAAGTGTGGACAAGAAAGCTCCTCCCATTGGTTTTGTGTAAAAAAAAAATCAGTAATTTGCATTTATAAGAATAGCTGCACTTACTATGCTTTTTCTTCCTTGATTTTGTAATTTGGAATTTCTGAAACAAATTATATGCCTCAACTATGTAATCAGTAATGAGGGTACATACGTTGCAAGCAAAGTGCAAGCATATGGATTGGATCTGGGCTCAGAAATTCTATCAGACTACACCTGCTAATACTTTAATCTATGTGCCTTGTAAGACACTGATGTGTTGCATGAGCGACACGTTCTCTCACTGTTAGTCTGGAGTTTTCCTCTGGATTATCAGAATTAACAGCTGCGGTCAGCTGGTTTCAAAATCCAAGGACTTGGTTTTATGAAATCTTACAGTGATGGTGTGTTTACCTCTTCCCTTGGGAATGTGTCTAACACTGATAGCATCACCATTTTAAACACTAACCAACCATAATCATTTTCTGTTACCAGCAGCACTGAGGGTCACATAGAGTAGGTCTAGACAATGCAAATAATTGGATAAGTTAATTATACACTAGTCATTAATTAAACTATCACAAAAAGGCATTATTCACAGACTTGAAGAAGGAGTAGAAATGAATAGTTTTCCCAGATTGCACTACAAACAACATATACATTATTTTAGGTGGAAATAGGTTACATAGGGAGATTATTTTACTTAAAACAGCTGGCTTAGTCACACATTGCCAGTTTTGCAGCTAGTGAAACCATTTAGGGAATCATTTATTATGTAGAAATTTTTCCAGTTACTTTGTTACACAGGAGTTTTTGTGTATTACATTATTTTTTAATTACATATTACATGTACATAAAAAATCATATATTTTTTGAAGTTCACTATGTAACTTGAAGCATATAGAGCTAAGGATGCCTGGTTTCCTATGGATTTGTGTCTTGAAATTTACATCATGTATTATAACTTCTTGGTGTCTAAAATGGGTATTTCTCGGAACCATTTTTTAACTTCAGGAACTATTGAGGCATCCATCTGTTTCCATAAAGGATTTTTAAATACTCTATGCCCAAACCACAGTTGGTTTTGGCCAGCCAGGGGTTCAAAAAGTTATTACAGTGGGAATTCACTCCTGGTCCATATTTGTCTCCTATAAGGATACCAAGTTTAAATGCCTGTTTATTAGTTCAATTTTGGATGAACGAATCTGTCCCTTAATCCATCGGGTATATTGTTTTAAAGCCATTGAAAATAGGGCAGGAAGACATGGCAAGTCATGAACTGAATATATCTCAAAATAGGTAAACAGTCATTTGACAGGGTGCCTTCTTGCTGTATATCACGGGTATGTTCAAATCAAGAACTGTAGTGAGGCAGGGGTTAGTGTCTAATGAACAGTTTGTAAGTAGATCCATTAATAAAGTAAGATGTGAACTGCAAGTAACATTCCACAAACTTTATTTTATATGTTATAAAAAAGTTTAAATCCTTTTCCACAAGGACAATGGGATATCAGACAATCTGTGTACTCTGACAAAGAGCTAGTCTGTCAGAATCTTCCTTCTGGAAACTATGGATTAATCACTTCATACCCCGTGCTTCAGCAATGTTTCCAGAACTTTAAGGTATCATTTATTGATTTGAACTTACATTTAAAAATATTTAGTATTTTATGCTTAAAAACTTGCTATGGGAATTAATTCAAAAGACCATGATAATTGCATGACTTCAAAGTAAAATATTGTTCCATATTCAAACTTAGTGGTTGGAGCTGATTTGATTTTCAAAGATCAAAACAATTCAATATAAATAGACAATATACAAAGCACAGAAGCAGCTAAATGGTAAAATAAATTACAGATACCATTCAGAACAGCCATAAATTTTCAAAATCTCTTATATCTTTTAGGTTATCAAGATGTTGTATTACCTACAGCTTTGTACAATCTAAAAGTTAATGGTTACACAGAATGAGGCATTTTCTGGTAAGCAACGGAATTAGTTATGTTTAATTGGTCTCCTGGTAATCTGTTTTGTGATATTTTCCTTCAAGGCTAAGCTAATCTGCAGACAAAAAATCTTCCCACCCACCAGCAAAGACTGGAGAGAGCATTTGTCATGTGGCAAGGGCTGAATTGCTGCAGCTATGCTCATTTCCTAAAAATCTATAGAAGTGTGCTGCATTGACAGGCAAGAGCTGCTGCTTCAATCCCTTCCTCTAGAGAAGATCGGGACAAGGTGAGAAATGAGAAATGCGTATTTAAGTGAAGCCTTCAGTGCAGAAGAATTGTCTATGACAGTGGATGCCTGCTCATGCAGTTATTGAGAGTCATGCAAACCCCCACAGAATTTCTGGACAGCTTGCTTACAATATTAAAAAGTAACTCGGGGTCGATTATTTCATTTCCTTCTCGCTCCTTCTCGCTTTTTTTTGTTTGTTTGTTTTAATAACCTGGACTTGCCAGACGCTGTCTCACAGCGCTGCGGCCGGGTCCTTTCTGCCCTTCCTGACGCTGGCAAATGTCACAAACAGCAGAACAGGCGTGGAAAACAAAAAGAGCTTTTAAGCTACGTGTATCTCACCAGCTCTCTGCACCACATGCAGTATTTAGTCCTTCTAAAACACAGCAGCACGTGCTGTGTTTTCCCACCTTTCTGAATCCTTTTCCGAAAGGTTTCTTCTCCCCCGCCATTTCTCTGGGGAAGCAGGCCGGGCACGCCGCGAGGCAATCCCACGCGACTTCCACAGCTTGCGTGGTGCCGACCCCACACCCCCCTGCTCCAGTGGGGCGTTATGGCAAGTAATGGAGGCACTCTCGCTGTCCCGCGGGATGTGGGGGGACACAGTTTAGGAACACTGTTTAGTCTTGCAACACTGCTTAGTCTCAGAATTCCCTATATATTCTCAAAAGCCATCTGAAATTTCGGTAATACACTATTACCAGTTCGTAATTGCCTTTCTGCGGTCCTGTACAGCTACCACACAGACCAAGAATGGGAGCAGCAGCACGTGAGATTTCAACACACACGATCTAAGACCAAGTAATTCCCCGCTGTTCCTCTCTTTAACACCGTCGCTGCCTGCCGGGACACTGATGGGGCAGTGTCGCTGTCCCCTGTCACACAGGGGAGCACTGAAGGGTACTGGGAAGAGTGTGGGGCACGAGAAGCACAGGGGCACTGTTGCTGTGCCCCGGGACCCTGGGGGACACTGGGGGACACTGGGGACACTGTCACTATCTCCTCGCGGCGGAGATCGGTCCCGCACCCTTCACGACGTCCCGGACCGCCGGGCGCGAGCACATCCGCCGCGCGCCGCCTACGTGCCTCGCACCCCGTCCCGCGGGCCACCAGATGCCGGGGCGGGGCCAAGCAAGGACGGGCAGGGAGCGGACCGTCTCCTCTGCGCATGCCCAGGCGGCGCCCCTCGGGGGCCGGGGTGGGGCACGCGCTTGCCGCGCGCTGTGCCCCGATAGGCCGAGGAGAGCGCAAGCGCGGAGGAGACCTCCCTTGCCACGCCCCCGCGAGGGGCGTCTGCCCGGCGGCGCGGCT
>VWYP01009801.1:4286-27461 GCA_013400435.1 Pycnonotus jocosus | reverse complement strand
AAGCAGCTGGTGAGCGGCGGGAGGGGCCGGCGGTCCCGGCCACCGAGGGCGTTGCCGCCGGGGCTGCATCAGGGGTGGTGGGGTACCCAGGGTGATGCTCCGGCGAGGGATGACCCGGGTGCTCACCGGCTTCGGGGAGGTTTCCGGGTTGATGCCCGACTCCGCGGGCGCCGCCGGGCCGCTGTGTCCGAGTGTCTGTGGGCCCTGGTGGGGCGGAGCCGGCAGTCGTGGTGGTGAGCGGGGTCGCGGCCGATGTCCCCCGCTCTGCCCGTACTGCCGGCGACTCTGCCTTCCCGCCACCTCCCTCCCCGAGCCCCCGATCTCGATGGAGCCACCGAGTGGCACCGCCTGGGAGAGGGGCACGAGCCGCGCCGCTGGACGTTTACCGCTTGCAGGCTGCTGAGAGATTTGTGTAGTAAGCATGCTTGGGTTTTACCCTCGGAGGGATTCCAGCAGTCCTCAGCGAACTGCCGTCTTGTTGTGTGTAGTATAAAGATTAGAGAAGTGCGTGCTGAGGAAAATACAATGTTGTGTGAAATCCCGTCTGTGTCTTAGAGAGGACTGATTCGCATTTCCTCCGTTTTCTTGCTTCACATCCCCACTCCATCGTTACATATTTTTCTCCATCCAGACAGCCAAATCTCTCTCAGATCCACACTTCTTGTTACAGTTTTTAGAAAGGCCTTTTTCTTTAGTCTCTAATAAACCTTTAATGTTAAGGTTCATTACTGAAGGTATACTAAGGAAAACAAATATCTCTGAGAGTTGATATGGGCACCCAGTGAGTTGGTGTGTGCACCCAGTGTCTTGTGTTTCTCTCCATCATGCTCAGTGACCTCACCCAGTTCCCCTTTACCCTGTGGCTGTCTCCTTCCAGTGTTCATCTGCCACCGGTGGGCTGAAAGATGGTACATGCAGGAGTTGCTTTGACTGCCAGCAGTCTGTGAAATCCATGTCATGAGCTCATACTATTATGGCTTTATTTCGAATAGGTCCATTACATTAATTTGTCGACACATTGGTTTGTGTCTGTCAAGTCTGTGGTCTCTTAAAACTGGAAGTATTTTAGATCTCTGTTAGTTTGCAAGGTTTGGACTAAACGTGTACATGTGCTTAACTTATACAGCAAGGACAAATGGCTGCATAGCCTTGCTTTGTAAAGAATTGGGATAAAATGTACAGTATCTACAGCAATGTCTTTGTGCTTCAGTTGGTCATCTACCTCCTGTGGAATTCCTGTCCAGACATTTTTCACATGTTTTGTATAGGTCTGTTGGCACAGTTCAGCAAGTTTAATGTCAGTCTGTGTTGATTCTCATATAGGTTCCTGTTGCTGAGGTGTCCTATCACTTCCATTCATATAGTGGTTAGGGGGCAAAGGTCTCTCGCAGCTCAACTGTAAGACTTTTTCTTTTCATTTAGCTTTTTATGAGAAACTATTTCTTATGGTTAAGTATAGAGGTTTCCTGAGTGTGCAGATAAGCCCGGGAAAAGCAGACTTGGTTTGTTTAGTTTCTTTTCCCTAACTGCTTCTGTACAGGCAGGACTCAGACACTGAATCAGTGAGCAGTATTGCACATCCTTTAAGGTGCTCATGGGTGAATGCAGTGGTAGCTGCAGTTTCTTTTCTCATGGGAATGCATGTTCTGTGTGATTGGTAACCTGTACCACTCTGAATATGCATTTTTAAAAAACGAACTGTGAAGTCGGTGATGGTAATAGTTGCAGAAACACCTTAGAGTGTGTCCTTTTGGAGAAACTTAGAGGTACACAATAATTCTTGGTATTTGTGACAGTTCTAGAATGTCTGTTCTAGGACTGGTGCTTTTTTAAGATATGTCTTTCCCCTTGAAGTACTGCCTTGTGAGGAATTGCAGCAATAAAACTTGGTGTCGCCAGGTAGACAAAGCCCAAATTGCCTAACTATGTGTGTAGCAATATTGAGTTAAGCTCTTGCTGTATGGGTGGGAATACAAAGATTTGTGCAACAACACATTGAAAAGGTCTTTTAGATTTTTTTTTTTTTCAGTAGAAAATAAGAAAGTAAAGGAATTATCCCTGCTGCCCATTTCTCAGATTTTTTAGCTAACCTGTAAAAATTTCGGTATTTGTACTCTGCTTTGACTCTGGTCTCAGATTTTTTTTCTCAGACTGAGTTACTGGCAACCTTACTGAATATGTTATGTGGAGGTTCAGAAGACTCTTTTCCTCTCTGTTGGGGACAGAGATCACTTTGTCACAGAGTGATTGCTGTGAAGTGTCCTTCCCCTGCCGTTGTGGGCAGCTTGGGAACATGATGCATTTTGCTTTTTGGTGTTAGCTGCAGTCCATGCTCCCTGTGTCTCTTTCTCCTGGGGAGACTTTGGAAGCTGCTCCAAGGCAGCTGATCTCAGAAATGAGCCCAGACGCACTGTTTTGGGTTTGCAGCTCAGTTGCGTTGAAGGGCCATGCAGAAGGCAGGGTGGGAGTTGAGTTGATGTGAAAGCCTCCTGCTGGGATACAGGCAAAGAGTGAAAGCAGAAGAGCGTAGGAGAAATTTGGCTCCTTTGGTTCTCGGAGCTGCTGGCTGACCCAGATGTGTTGGTGGTGGGGGTTGCGTTGCAGGGGCTCAAGCTTGAGTGATCCTGGAGGACGCTTGTGGTGTGAGGGAACCAGCACGAAAGGAGGAGCGTGGTGCTGTCATCCTCTGTCATGGACCTTTAGGTGTCCAAAGACTGGCTGTCTGAAACACAGAAATTCAATTGCAAGGCAATATTGGGGGCTTAGATTGGAGCAACCATACCTGGGCTTGTTGTGATCAAAAGAGACGTCTGCAGTTTCTAGAAGATAACTCATGTCTGTACTTGGAGGCTTCAAGTATCAGTATAGCACAGTTAATGAACATTGTGGGCTTAATAAGTTCTGCCTGGTCACCAAGACTGGAGAACAGTCCTGAACGTAGCTGTTTCAACCAGTGCATTTATGTATTAAGATGGAATATGCAGTAAGTAACAATGCAGAAATGGTGGGTGCCTTTGGGTGTACATCTTAATGAGATGAGATTTGTTCCATGTTTAAGGAGGCTGAAGATGAATCACTAGTATACCAATGTGTACTAAAATATGATACGAATCATAGTATATATCGTTATCTATGATATACACAGTGAAAATCACAGCATCCTCCAAGAAGTAGAATACCAGTAATGCAGGTGACTGGCTGACATTTCTGATAAGCCATGAAGGCCCTAGGCACCTGTAGCTTAAACCCTTCTGTGGCCTTTCTTTTGGATACCAAGTGAGTTGTATTATACAAACGCTATGAAATGTTGCAAAGCCAAAGCTGCAAGGTCACAATTCCAGAATTCTTTCTTTCTGCAAGCAGAGATAGGAGAGGTAAAGAAGCAGGCCAGGGGGGCAGAAGAGGAAGAACAAAACTAATGGATGAGAGATGGAGAGCAAGGGCTACTTTCACAGATCTACTAAGTACTCTCTGGAGTGTTTAGTAGGTCTGTGAAGGATGAAGAATTCCATTGCCTCTCTACATACATATTGTCCATGCCTGCTCCAGGCAGTTGTTTTTACCTATCTTGTGGCAGATTCTCTTGCATGCTTACAAATAAGTTGTTAAAATCTGTTTATAACTGTAAACACATCTGACTATCATAGTTAGTAGTCTAATTCTGACCTAGTCTGAAAAGTGTAATTAAGTTCTGTGTATGCTGTTGTACAGGGGAGAGTTTCAGAGTCTTTCATTCAGAAGGGAGATTGAGACTTATGAAAATGAATTTCTAATACCACAGAACAAAAATGCTCCAAAATGATGCAGCAATTTTAAAAGAAGTGCTACATCAGTAAATTTTGTGCATCGTATCATGCAAGGAATATTTTTATTTGCCTTTATGAAATTTAAAGGTGCTATTAGATTTCTAAAACTTGCAGTTACTAACTTTAAGTTATACTACTCTTTCTCCCAAGTCCCTACAATTTGCTTACCAGAAGTGACAGCAATTTCCATTTCTTGTGACTTGGTTTACTTGGGATTAGCATCTAAATATGACTACTTATAAAAATGGATGATCCAGTCAGCTAATACTGAAGGCTGTTTTGTGTTCTGTTTATTTCACTCTCTGTAAATCCAGGCAGAGGAAGCGCTGCTGTTGTCCTTATGTAAACTAAGAGAATATAATGCCCCAGTAATAGATAAAGCTCATTTCCTGACTTCTGGTTTCTGTTCTGTTTATTAATGCAGATGTGATAAGTTGCTGACTTCTCACAGCTGTAAGGTATTTAGGGAAGATGAACAATGTACCTGTCCAAACACATTTCATACACAGTTCTAATTATTTCTGAAAATGTCTTGTCATATGAAAAGTTGTATTTGTCTTGGTCTTCATTGGAAGAAAGTTGTTCAGTACGGACTAGAGTTGATATTCTGTTGTGGCTGGTTTATGTGTCTTTATTTGGAGTGGGAAGGGAGAGCAGATTGGAGGTTTGGAACAGATTTAGGCTCTTCTGGACCACTGCAACTAATTTCTAGGGGTGGTAATCTCAGTGATGTGAAGTTCATACAGCATCATAGAATACTGGTGTCTGGTTAGGGAAGAGGTAACCTGTTGTCAGGATATTGCCTGCCCTGAAAGAAGCGAATGTGGACTTGCACAGATNGGGGGGCGCGTGTAGCAGACAGTATCCTCCCACCCTCCAGCTCCTAATTTACATGTGTATGGCACCAGTTGTTGCTAGCCTGTGCAGAAAAGTTTTCATAGTAATTTACTAAGTTTTCTTAGTAAATTCCCTCTTGTGGGAAATGTACTGTTTTACCTTTAACTTGATAGGTGATGGATTTTTGGTTTTAATTACAGAAAAATTCTTTGCTCTTTTTCACATTAAATGGTGAAAGATGCCCTTTTAATATCACTTTTGAATTACTTTTCCTAGGTACTAGTTACAGCCTTGTAACTCTCATACCACCACCTGAAGATAATGGTTTTGGAAAACAGATATTTTGTTCTTAGATTTCTGGTTTAGAAGACTGCACTTCAATACTGATGCCTGTGATCCTCTCAAACACTTATTTAGAAAGTGCTAGCCACATATTTTCAGAACACTGGGATTTTTGCAAATGGAAGGAAGGCAGCAAAATGAAAAAAGAAGATGCAAACTTCAAAGTTCAACTGGATTCTAATTTTAAAATGAAATCTGGTAATTTAGCAGACAACTAAAAAAAAGTTGCTTTTCTGAAAATCAGTAAGTGTTAGGGTGTTTAACCCTGTGTCCTCTTGTGGATCCAGATGTACAGGGTACATCTGAAGGCAGTATCTTTAAACAGGAACTTCCTTAATGAGTGGGGTGATCTTGTCAAGTTTTTCATTGCTCTGTTGAATTCAGACTACCCATCTCATCTTGTAAAGTGAATTTTTTCAGTAGATGTTCTTTTATGGAGCGCATAAAGTGTTCTAAAGTTGTTAGGACTGTACTGTTCTCTGCCTTATCCTGAAAAGAGGGAAAAGTACTAACTCAGTTTAGTGAATTGAAGCATCCAGAATTCAAGACACAGGTTGTATTCCACCAAGGTTATATAAAGCTCAAGACCCTTTTTTTCAGGAATTAAAATTTTGAACTGATCCATTCGAAAGCTGAGATGAGTGTAAATGCTTTCCAAGTTACACAAACACGGTGGGCATTTATTTATCTTTACCTTTGAAATTTGATATGTTTGCATCAGTGTTAAGTCACTTTACTTGCATCTGCTTTATTAAAAAGTTCCTCCTATGTTGTTGTTCTAAGAAGGGTCTGGAAAATGATGGAAACTATTAAATGCAATGTAGTAATTATTTTTTCCATAAGATTAGTTTTTTCCAGTACACCATTCAAGTGTACTCACTCACATGTAGCAAATGGATACAAAAGTAGGGCATTTCAGTGTAATTCACCTAAATTAAACTTCTGAGACTATATCACCAAGGATATGATGCTTTATACAGCTGAAGAAGGCTGCTTCTTGGAAGTGACTTTAATGCTTGTTTTAAAATAACTTTAATGCTGACTTCGTTAGTTGTGATTTACAGCATCATGTTGGTGTTGTGCTGATTTAATGAGAAAGATTGAATTGCCCAGTTTACACAGCTTTTCTAGAAATCTGTTCATGCAGAAAGCAGTTACCACTGTTTATGCAACAATTTGCTCTGCATTACCCAGTGAATTGCAAACCACTATAGTCTTCAGATGTGGTTAAAAGGACAATAATACTTTAATGTGGTGGGTGAACAATTAGAAAACAGTTCATGGTGTTTTAACTTATGTTCATGTATGCGTCAAACTCTTGCCCTAAAGCAGCATTTCTGTAAAACTTCAGAAACATACTGTTGCAAGTGAAGTCACAAAATGTTACAATATCTATACTTCACAGTCATTTTTCTGCAGAAGATACATTAGTCTACAGCAGCATTTGAAGGCTTGCTGTGACTGTGTAATGAAAATGAGGGGTCTAAATTACTGGGAAAAAAGTGAGGAAAAGGAAAAAATATTCCTAGCTAAAGTAGCCCGCTGGACTTCTGCAGTATGAAGTGTGATGCAGCAAATAGCCAGGAACAAGATTGGGGAAAAATCTGAACAATTGACAGCAACTTAGTAAATCAGTCAGTAGTGCTGGTCAGGTAACTCCACCGTTCTTGCCTTTCTTGTGTGGTAGGTACTGACTTAGAGCATTGGTTAACTTAGCACATTTTTTTAAAAGCAAGTATCTGGAGGCCTGTGTAATTTTACTAATATGTAATACTCCAGGCTGGGAAGGGAGGAGGAATTGGATTTAATGCTATGACTTGCAGCTCAACAGTAATTTGTATTGGAAAACTTGATGCATGTTCAAGGCCTTATGGAAAACTTGGACCTGAGCCCTGATACTTCTAGTCTACAGTAGGAGTTTATTTCAGGAACCTGATTGGTTTCTCTGGTGCTTTAGTTAAAGCAAATACTCATTATTAAAGCCTTCCTGTACAAAAATGCATTGTCTTTGTGAATTGGATTTTTTAGCTATTAAATTATCAGAAGCCAATGCATTTTAAGTTCACAGGACCTGCAGCTGCTCACTCAGTCTGATTGTGAGGTTTGCTTTAGAGAGTGTTTCAGAGCACTTGTGCAAGTCTGAATGAGCTGAGCTGCAGGCCCTTGAAGAAGCTGGATGTCCCAAAATGGTACCCAAATCCCACTGGTACCATACATAATTCTACTGAAACTGGCCCTGTTGTTAGCAAAAGGTTGAGTGTATTGGGTTTGTGTGGCCAGGTTGTGGTGGTGGGGAGGACTACAAGTGTGGCTTCTGTAAGAAGCTGCCAGAAGCTTCCCCCATGTCTGACTGCTGATGCCAGATAGATCCATGATGGACCCTCACTGGCACAGGTCAAGCCATGTAGAGGTGGTAGTGTCATCTCGGTTGGTAGCATATTTAGGAGGGGAAAAAATACTACTGTGCAAATGTAATTGCTCTCAGAGAGGAGAGGAGTGAGAATGCAGAGAAACAACTCTGCAGACACAAGATCAGTGAATGAGGAAGGACAAGCGGTGCTCCAGCCACCGGAGCAGAGATTCCCCTTGCAGGCCATGGTGAGGCAGCTGTGCCTCTGCAGCCTTGCAGGTTCATGGGGGAGCAAGATCCACCTGCAGCCCCTGGAGGAGCCCACAGTGGAGCAGGGAGATGCCCAGAGGAGGCTGTGACCACATGGGAAGCCCGAGCTGGAGCAGGCTCCTGGCAGGACCTGTGGCTCGTGGAGGGAGCAGCCCACACTGCAGGACTTGTGACCCCACAAGGGGCCCACAGTGGAGCAGCCTGTTCCTGAGGGACTGCACCCTGTGGCAGACCCAGACTGGAGCTGATTGTGGAGCCTGTGGAAAAGACTTATGCTGGAGAAATTTTTGAAAAATTATCTTCCAGGGAAAGCCCCCAGGCTGGCGCAGGGGGAGGAGCTGCTCTACCTGAGCAGTGTCTGAAACAATTTGAGATGAACTGACTTTATCCCCATACTCATGTCCCTATTCTGCTGGGGGAGGGAGGGAGAGCTTTGACAAATGGAGGGATGGAGGGAAGATGTTTTTAAGAGCTGTTTTACCTCTCATTATTCTGTCCTGGTTTTGATTCGTAATAAATTCAGATCATTTCCTGAAGCTGGGTCTGTTTAGTCTGTGATGGTAACTGGTGAATAATCTCTCCCTGTTTCTATCTCAACTTGTGAGCCTTTCCTTATATTTTCTCTTCCCTATCTCATTTTGAAGGTGTGTGATAAAAGCAGCTTTGGTAGACCACCTGGCATCCAGGTAGTCAGGGTCAACATGCCATATTAAGCCAGTAACTTATCAAACTGTGTTATTCAATAAGCCTGGAATTTTTTCAATAAATACTTAAATTTGACTAGTTTTTTTTTCTAAATATGGTTGCCTTACTGTCTTGAGTCTTTTTCTATAGCCAAACCATATGAGATCTGATCATGCATATACTATTTCTAGTGCAAGAACAATTAGACTATATTTCCTCTTTTAAGAAGTCACTCAACTTCTGTGAAAGGACAGATATTAAGAATCTCTCACAGCCTGTCTTCACAGGAGAGGTGAAGCCCTTTGATCATCTTTGTGTCTCTGCTCTGTACTCCAAGGTCTGTGTCCTTCCTGTGCTGGGACCGCAGAGCTGGATGCAGTGCTCCAGGTGGATCTCAGCAGAGTAGAGGGGCAGAATCCTGTCCCTACCCTGGTGCGTGTGGGGCTCCGGATGCAGCCTGTGGTGTCTTTCTGGGCTGAGCTCACATTGCTGAACCGTGTCCAGCTGTTCATTCACCAACACCTTCCAGTCCTCCTCCATGACTGCTCTCAATCCCTTCATTCCACATCTCAATCCCATCCTCAATCCCCAAGTATTGATATTGCCCCGACCCAGGTGCAGCCTGTTGCACTTGGCCTTGTGGAATTTTATGAGGTTTATACAGACTCACCCCTCAAGCCTGTCAGAGTCCTGTGGATGACACCTCCACTCTCCAGCGTATCAACTGCACCATACATCTTGGTGTTGTCAACAAACTTGCTGTCACTGATGTGAATACGGAAGTTGAAGCTCACAAATGATACTTGTTTTCTGCTATAAATCAAGGGTAGGTGTGCTGTCTTGTGCTTATTATGAAAGTTGGTGTCATGTCCAAACCTCAATATCTGTTGTGTACAACCACCAAATTCAGCTTCCCCGTCAGTTCCAGCTGATGGCTGGTAGAAACACTAACAATTCAAGCTTGCTGTGCTGCCCTAGCAGATCCTTTTCTGTGGGACATCTGATACATGCCTCCAAAGTACAGATTTCTGTTGGACAAGTTCTGCTAAGGCTAGTTGCTCAGTTTATCTATTTTGTTGGTGGTGTTTAAGATTCAGAAGCTGAACCGTGATTTAATCCCATGTAGTTGTATGTGGATTATTTTTATGTTTTGAAATAGAGAATTTAACATTTCATTTGAGCTTCTAAGAAATCTGAAAGTTTAGTGTGAGGAAAATTGCATTTGTTTTTAGCATGACAAATCAAGCTTTGTTTTAACTAGTCAACACTAAAACATAGGATAATTACTTACCTGTAGATTGACAGTCTTTGACTTCGATGATTAAGAAAGTTTTGAATGAAAGTCAGATTTAGTCAGGAAAGCTGAGAGAAGTGTATGGCTTGAAATACATCCTATCTTCAAAGCTGTTTCTAGTTCAGAACCTAATGTATTAAGAATTTCTTTTTGTAAGTCTGTCGAAATCTTGTTTGTTTAAAGCAGAACAAAACTGAACGCTAACTTTGGCTATACTCGGGACACGTTAAATCTCAACAATTTCTGAAAATACAGGACTTAAAGTACTCTGTCTAGAAACAGATTGTTATGTTAGTGCTCATTGGATTTTTGTCTTTAGCTTAAAATTCAAATGTTTTCTCTTCAGCTGTTGATCTCTAAATCTGCTTGTATTGTTTGGTGGTTCTTTCTGTAGAAATTAGGTAGATTGTAAAGCAGTGATATCTTCTTGTTTTCCAGCTGGGATGCATGTGTTGGCAAGTTCATTGTAGAAATTTGAGAGAGTAATTGTTGCTAGAGCTATGCTTTTTGTTGTTGTTAGGTGGGTTGGTTTTGGTTTTTTTTCTTCTTTCTAGTCAGGCGTTTAGTTCAACTCCTGAATGACCAACAGTCGTAAAACAAGTGATTGTTACGCTGGGACATTAACTTCACCCTGGTGCAGGTTAAGGCTGCGTGAAAGTTAGTGCTGTAAATTAAGCATAAGCCTAGTAATGAGAATATATATGCATTCATATAAGGCCAAAGTACTTCTGAAATCTTATCAAGCAAGTCCAGGGGAGGGCTACAAAGATGATCATGGGGCTGGAGCACCTCTCCTGTGAGTAAAAGACAGTTTGAGCTGTTCAACCTTGAGAAGAGAAGGCTCTGAGAAGAGCTTATAGCATGTTGTAGTACCTGAAGGGGCTCCACAGGAAGCTGAAGAGGGACCTTTTGTCAGTGAGTGTATTGATAAGATGAAGGGAATGGCTTTAAGCTGAAAAAGGGAAGATACAGCTTTGCTGTTAGAAGGAAATGCTTTACTGTGAAGGTGGTGAGGCTCTCGCACAGGTTGCCCAGATAACTTGTGAATGCACTGTCCCTCAAAGTGTCCAAGTCCAGACTGGATGGAGCTCTAAGCAACCTGGTCTAGTGGAAAGTGTCCCTGTCTAGAACAGAGTGGCTGGAGCTAGATGATCTTTAGGGTCCCTTTGAACCCAAATCACTCCGTGGTTCTACTAGGATGAGATTCAGAAGGTGATTAGTTGACAAATTCACTCCAGACAATATCCATGTTTCTGTTAGAGAACATACTCTTTTATCCTAATGCTTAATGAGCAGTGCCAGTAGGACTCTGTTATGTCTTTTCCTTTCCCATTTTCTAAATCAAGGGTCAGTCCACATGTAGACAACAGTGGGTATTCTGATGTTACTTGGCTTTGTGTTGGCTTCTGTATTTGTGAAGCCATGTCCTTGTTGTACAGCTTTGTTCCTGCAGGGCAAACATTACTAAAGGACAGCAATCCCACAGTTTAAACCAAATTAGGTGGGACTTGCCAGAGTTGCAGGCTAAGACTACAGAAGGAAAGCAGTCAAGCAAAAGTCCCTTGAATAGGTGACTATTAGAGGAACTTCGTGAAAAATCATTCTTTCCTTAAAGAAAGATCAGGCCGGGATATTCAAGAAGAGCTATTCTTAAGATACTTGATTTAGACCTTTCTCCTTCAGTCAAAGGAAAAATGGCTGCATTCATAGGAAGTATTCTGTTCCCCTGAGTATGTTTTCTACTACAAGCTCTTCTGGAAGCCTACTTTGCGTTGCTGTGAGGTTTAAGACTACTGTAGTTTCTGCTGTGAGGTTTAAGACTACTACTAAAGTTGTGCCTGAATGTATTTTTGTCCAATTTCTTTCTGTTTTCATCTGCTAATGCACTTTTTGCTAGAATGGCTCTTGTATGTATATTCATGCATTTTATTTTGTTTGGTATTAAGGTCAGATTAACAGGCCTAATTGTAAATCAGAGCTTCCTCCAAAAGAAGAAGAGCTTGAAAGTTGTCTTCATGCAGAATCTAATACCTCTGTGCCCTTTTGAAGAGTCAGTTGACAAAACCCAAGTCTGGCATAAGTTTGGGGGCCTGTCTGATGATGGGGCTCAGGACCCAGGCTGTCCTTGTGCTGTCTGTACATCCCAAGTGTCTTCAAGGCTCTTTAGGGTGATCATGCACACAGCAGCTGGACTGCCTGATCTTTACCGCCTTCTCTTTTGAAGTAAAAAGCAGGTGCTAAGTCTCAGTTCGGTCTTATGCTTCGCCTTAAGTGCAAACCTCTTTCCAGCAGCAGCTTTTGTCCTAGTTCTAGTGTGGCTCTCAGGTGCTGGATATAAGGCAGGAGCAGAGGCAATGAAGTACTGATATGTCTGTCTGAATATTGAGACACAGCTTTTCGCTGTGAGGGTAACTGGACACTGGCACAGTTTGCCTGGAGATGTGGTATGGGCTCCATCTGTGAAGTGCTTCTAAAACCATCTGGATCTAGACAGGTGGATTCAGGTGCCCTTGCTTGAGCTTGAGGTTGGACAAGAGGACCTCTAGAGGTCCACAGCCACGCTGTGATTCTGTGCCTCTGACCACAAGGCCTGTAGGCACTTCACTGGTTCTTTGGTGCAGTTGAGTGAGAGCAGCTGATGATTAGTGTTCCTGTTGGTTATACTTGGCTGTGGTTAGGCTCAGTCAGGCTTCCCCTTTGTGAGTCCTCAGATGAATGAACTTGCAAGCTATTAATCTCTGAACACAGAGACATGAGGCTGGAGAATGAACAGACTTTTGTAATCTCTGGAGCCTTTTACAAATCAGGACAATTGATTAACTCCATAGATGTAGCACAGCCATTTAAACTAAAGGCCTTAACTTTTCATTTTTCTTGTTCAGTAATGCATGCTTACTTGTTCTAGAGCTAAATTCAAAGAGGAAATCTACACATTCAATGCCTGTCCTACAGTGCTGCTGAAATGGTTCATCCAGTTGTCAGAATAGTTTATTTGCTGAGCAACCTCTTCTGTTTTCTGAAGCTGTTGATGAAATAATTTAACTTGGCTATTGCAAATTTAAATTACAGAACAGACTGTTCCATAGTGATGGCACTACCCAGATGATGCTAGGGAAATGTTAGCTGTTGGCTTACCACAGATGTTGATGGCTCAAAAACCTACAAATGATTACACAGAGAATTATTACATTGCTATTGTTCTGAGATAAAAGCTCTCTTCCATCAAGTTGAAAGATAGCATGCTGACAAATTAGCCAAATAAATGAGGTACATAAAATTGCAAGATGGAGTTTGTGGTTTCTATTTTGTGTAGAACTACAGCAGCCTGAAAAAGGTGCGCTGCCACAGCAGTCTGCTTGTCAGGTGCTTGTTTCATTTCTAGAGAATCCTGATTTTAGCAATGGTGTTTTTTGGAAATTGTTTGATTGTGGATTTTTTGTTCTTGTGGTAAAGCAAGATAAATTTGTGTTTTGAGCATGCAATTGAAAATTCTTTTAGCAAATTAGACCTGTGGTGCTCTGAAGCAGATGTCTGTGAGAGGCAAATAACTCCTTTACCTTCTCCTTTCTCTTCCAAGTGGAGGCTGACAGCAGACCCAGCAATGGGCGGTGCTGTAACTGGCATAGCCCTGTGTAACCTTTTCTCTCCCCAGAGCCCACAGGGCCAACACCATGGACTCTACAGAACCAAGAGGTATCCAGGGTGCACAGGCATTATAGCTTAGGAGTAGAAACAAAGGGTTTAAGCTTGTGAGGCAATTAATAGGACATAACACCCTGCATCCCAGTAAACCAATGCAAGCAAGCTTTGGAAAAATAACCTGCAATATTTACCTGGATGTTTTCTGATCATCCACATGCCTATTCTGTGTGTGATTGTGCATAGCTGGCAGACAGCTACATCCATTGTTTTCCTTTAGTGCTGTTGATGCATTCGGGCAGCCTGAGAGTCTCTGTTGGAAGTGGTTTCCTGATCCCAGCTGTAAGACCACCTGAAGATTTTGTTCCTGCAAGTTAATTGCCAATTGTAAATACACAGAGTGGAACAGCAGTGCAGTTCCAGAGCAGCCAATTACATTCTTTTCTTTAACTTCTTTGGTGGTGAGTCTATCTTACATGCTTAGCTCATGGTGAGATTTCTTGACATGAACAGGTGTCAGATTAATAAAGATTTAATTTCCTGGGTATTGAATTGTGGTAGACTTCAGTTGTCGTGTCCTGACAGTTCTCTCCCCTTCTCTCTGGAGTTGAGAAGTCTCTGAAAACGGGATTAGACAAGGCTGTCTGGCACCACTTTCTCTTGGAATGGTACAAAACTTTGAATAAAGGCCCTCGAATAAATTGCTGGAAGTGCCTGTTTAGAACTTCTGGCACAGATGAATTCCTCTACACAAACTCTAGGAGAAGTTCTGTTTCTCTGCTGATAAATTGGCTTTAACTGTTTGAGGGAAAGGAAGCAGTGACAGTAGAATTGTAGATTAATTCAGGCTAGAAGGAGCATCAGGACCCTGCTGCTCAAAGCAGGATCACTTTCACTATGAATGTATTTATAGACTCCTTTTGCTTAACATCCTTTGCACCCTCTTTCTTTCACTTTCTTTATCTCCATGCACACACATATTTGGCAGTATCAGCCCCAGATGAGGGCCCCCGTCACTAAATAAGATAAAGAGCAAATGGTGACTGAATTACTCACACAAAAACTTGTTGAAAAACTAATTTGCAACAAGTCAGTAATCTCACCTGCCTGTTTGTGGGTCTGTCTATATAAATTGCAAAATGTTTCCATGATCTGAAGAGTGTGTTGAGATTAAGTATTCCAATTCTTCAGTTTCCAGGAAGGATGAGACTAGAATGCACAGTTTGTCTTGCACAGCTTGTCTTGTTATTGTTATCAACTTGTTCAAAAAATGTGGTGTATAATCCAGGGAACAGTATCAAAGGTAGTAGGTAGATTGTCCTTGAGCTTTTGATGCAGAGAAAATGTCACCTTTGTCAGTATTTGGCAGTCTTCCATTTTAGCTCAAATACAATTTGAAGGGTAATGCTGTAGGTATTTCAGGCTCTGCTTTGTCATTCCTGTTGCTTTTTTTGTTGTCTGTCTTCTCTACAGCACAATTTTGAGCCAACTGGGTGCTTCAGCACATGGGAGAAATATAGTTAGTGTAACTATACTAGTGTATGGATTCATGTAGAGTTTAAATCAGTTGGCAGATTCAGGAGGAGCAAAATGTCTGAAGTTGCATGGAAGTCAATGTAGTATGCTTGTTTGCATATTTGTGTAGTCTGTGATTCTTGACTGCTGTGGCCATTTGATTAATTTAATGAACTTAATGAACTAGTCAATATAACCTGACTACTTTGTATATAGAAATGTATTTAATGGAAGCTTTATAAAAACGTGTCTCTGCTAAAAGAGAACACGTGCTTTTCTAATAGCTTCTCTCTGCATTGCTCAAGAGCACTTACTATACTTCTACAAAAACCATTTGTATCTTACAGCTTGCCTTGAAGGGATCTAGCTATGCTGGTCTGCTGGAACGGCATCGCATTCATACAAAAAACGTGGAGCATGTTGTGGACAGTTTACGGTAAGACTTTATTATGGATGTTAGGGATTTCAGACACAGTGCAAATATCTGTGGATTGTGTGAAACAAAAGGAAGCCTCACATTAAAAATGCTAATGAAATAGGAATACTGGAAAGAGAGGGGTGCAGATGAACAGTCATTCCTGAAAGAACCATTTTGGAACTGGCTCAGTTCATGCTCTATTAGCATGTTCTATTATCATGTTGAAAATAAACAAGAAAGTAGTACAGGATTTGTGTGTCAAGTGTTTTTAAGCCCAATGTAACTGTAATTACTCCTTACCTGTGTGACAACTTTTCAAAAGGCTGTGACCATGAACAATGCCAGACAGGACAGAATTCAGACTTCTTCTGAACTTTACAGGAACGAAAGGATAGAAGTTCGTCTTGTTAAGCGTCGAGAGTATAATGAAGAGACAGTTCGGTGGGCAGATGCTGTTATATCAGCAGGAGGTATGACTTTATGGAAAGGAAGTATTTGTTTCGGTATCTTTTCATAGATAAGTGTCTCAAAAATACTTTGCAGTGTTTGAAGCAACTGGAAATATGCAGATTCTGAAAAAATTGTTAATCCAATTGTCAGAAAATCTGACAAAAAGCAGTAGTTATGACCATCTTGTCTACCTCTAGTATCTATAATTGTGGCCCATGGAAAGGAATCCCAGTGCATGGCCACTGGAAAAAGTTTTTAATGTGTGAAACAATACAAACTGTGGAATTTACTGTAGTTTTCAACTAAAGAAGGTAAAATGCTTGATGTCATCTAATTTTATGTAGCCCTAAAACCTACTCATTGTTTTTTGGGATGTGAGGTGTAGACTAACATACTACCTTAAGTCCCCTTGCTCAAACTGTCTTTCTTGCTTTCACACTTAATCCAGTGACTGGCGTATCAAGTTGGATGGTACAGGTAAAAGTCTGCAGCTTCTGAGCATCTTGTGCCACTGATAAGTGTTTTCCAGATGAACCAACAGAGCAACTAACCCGATTGTTTATTTTTAATATTGGATTGCAGCAGTTCATTCAGTGTTATTTTTTGGGATATGCTGCAATTACAACATTGTGTTGCTGGGCTCTGACATAGTGTTCACTCATCTGTGGCAAAAAGGCTTGATCACAGCTTTTTCTCTTCCCAGTAGTCCAGTTTGCCCTTAGGTACTAATCACCATGAAGAATGGGTAGAAAGTTTTATTCCTGGAGCATCCTACTACACTCTTGTAGATTTCAAAGAACTTCCCTAAAGTGTCAGTTTGTCTGTGGCAAAATTTTTCATGATTGAGGCAAGCAGCTGGGAAGTGATACATCATCTGAGGTTTTCAGAGATAATGTCTTCATGCAAAGACTGAATGAGGTTATAGTTTTCTTTCTGTTTAACAGACAGGAAAAAATACCAATATCTGGAGAAACTAGTACATTTAAAGATTTCTACTTCTAAGATTTCTGCTTTCCTAAGACTTCTTTTCCAAGTGTGGCTATTTGGAGCCAAATAAGATCTTTAAATTGCCTTTTAGGATGACAACTGAGGTGAAGCTAAAGTCATTGTTTTTATGTGATTGACAGTAACATTTGGTTTTGTTTCTGGTCTCCTGTGACTTTGTTTAGCAACTTTCTAAATTCACTTTTGTTAAAGAATTTCTCTTACCTGCTGATAAACGTACAGAAATTTCTATAAATCTCTTTTAAAGCTTGCTTCTGCCACGTTCAATTGCCTGGGCATGTATACCTGTCAGATAAGTTGTTCTTTTTCCAGTCATGTTTGTCATATCAAGTTCAGTTGTCGCTACTCTTATTTGATAAGGTGTCAGTAGTTTTGTCCCATTTTATCGTTGTCCAGCTTGCCTGATTTGTTGTTGACATAAATGCACATAATGCTAATGCTTGAGTGCATTCTGTTTGGGGTACTGGAATGTGAAGTGAAACTAACTTTTGATCTTTTTTTTCTGTAGGTGATGGTACAATGTTGTTGGCAGCCAGTAAGGTCTTCGATAAATTTAAACCAGTCATCGGAATAAATACTGATCCTGAAAGGTAAAAATATATTTGGGAAAGCAATGCTTTATTTAATATTAGGCACACTGTGCATCTGTTTTCATGGTACATGAGGCATACCTGTAGCATTTAGCAGCGTAAATGTTTGTTTTAGTGGGTTGTAGATACCAAGAGAATCTGTTGTTTTTTAGAAAAGTTTCCACAAGGAGTTATCCTGTCTCATTATCCTGTCTCAGTAATATTGGGCAAGCATAACTGTGTTACACTGCCACAAATGTGCTTGCACACCAGTGTAATAGCACTTGCAGCTTGTTAACATATATTACTAACCAAAGGTTTGAAGTTAGAGATGGCAGTATAGAATTTAGGAAGAAGGACTTGGTAAAAGCAGACAAGCGTGGCGCCTGAACGTGCAGAAACTTAATTTCTTTGTGAAGAAGGTGAATCCAGTAGATTCTCAGATGAAGAAGTTCGATGTGGTTTCTTAATGTAAACCATGAGATACCTCAGAAAACTTAGTCTCCTGAGCCAATCGTTGGCACTGAGCTGTCCTATTATAAACTCTGCACAAGCTACACCCACCTGCCCACATCAATCTTACAGCTCAGTGGATGCAGAGTGTTATTACTGCTTGGTTGGTATAATCTTCAAATGGATGGTGAATGAAACTGAGAATTCACCAAGGCTCTGCCTGCTGGGAATGCCAGATTTAGATTTCTGCTTTTGATATTGACAAAATATGAAAAAATATTGACAGTTAATTTATTCCTAATACATAAAGTGGTGGTCAAAAGGTTTAATTCCTTTAATACCTTCTCTTCCAAAACTTTTCAAATGCTCTGAGTAGCTATTCTGCATTATCAGGCCTAACTAGTATGGTTCAAATAACAAATGCATTCAAATTGTCACATATTACTCATGGAAGGGAGCAGTGTTTAGTCTTTTGGTTTGGACATGAGATTCTTTTGATCTTAGGCGTATTGCTTAGCTGTTCATGTTGCTAGCTAACTTGTGTATAAGTGGAGGAAGTTTTTTTTCTAACCTGCCAGGTTTATTAAGCTTAAATTGCTTGCCTAGAATGGTGACAGGAACTATATTAGTGTTTACATACTCCTGCATGATTATTAGCAGAGCAGTTTTTAGGGGAAATGTGGGCGAAATAGCCTGTCTCAGACACACAGACTCCTGGAGCTGAGAGCAGTGTGTTGGTTCTGATGTGGTACTGTGCAAGAATAGCAGAGATTCATAAAGGTCTAAGAAGTGTAGCTTTGCTAGATGTAACACATAGGGAGATTTGTTTTGTTTTATTTTCCAAAGGTACCAAATCTGAACAGTAACACTGTCATTTTCATTGTCATTTTTTACTACCAGGTCAGAAGGTCACCTGTGCTTGCCTGTGAGATACACATATTCATTTCCTGAAGCACTACAGAAGCTTTATCGTGGTGAGTTCAGGTAGGATTCACTGATCTTTGGTTTTCAAAAACATAGAGGGATCGGAAAACAGCTAATCATGTGCAATTCCTAAGCAGCAGGTGAAGTTCAGTAAAATCTTAATGGCTCAAATTGTGAATGTTGTGTAGATGTTTATAATGTTGAAAAATGAGTTTTTGGTCAAGAGTGAGACTGGAATACAAATGATAAAATTGACTGCTAGTTCCAAAAGGTCTTCTGGTATGACCTTCAAGAGTTGATTTTCACTTCTGACTTAGAAAATTCATAAATGAGGAACTGCATTCTTGTAAAGGGTATATTAGTTAATGTATTTTAGAACTGTCCTGGTTTAGGGCAAATTTTGGAGGAAACTTTTGAAGTGGTCTCCTCTGGAAAGCAAGTTCTAACTGCCCCTCCCCCAACCAGTTTGAGAGGAAAAATCTCCTTCTAGAGAAATTGGAAAAACTGTTTATTTAGCTAGCGAGGTACTCACAAACATGAAAAATTAGTGATATTAAACAGTACAACCTCTTGCAGTTCTGAAGAGATGGCAAACTCAGAAAGTCCTTGTTGTGAGGTGTAGCTCCTCTCGTTCAGTCCCTTATCAGTCCCTCCAGTGCTGGAAAATGCCGTGTCCCTGCATGTGGCCTCATGGTGGGCCACAGTGCTAGTGTTTCTCTGGGTTTTCAGTCCAGAGCAGGCTGATCAGTTCCAAGAAAAAGAAAAGCCACAGTCTGGGGAATTTCTCTGCCTCAGCTAGCTAAGAACTAAAAGCAGGGAGCTCTCTCCCACTGTCCATGCTGCAGACAGCACAGTCCGTGGGAAGGATGCAGGGGAGCGAGAGCAGCGTCTGCAAAACAACTGCGCGCTGCTTCTGCCCCCTGCGCTCTCAGAACCCAGCTGAAGGGTGCAGAGCTGATTTCTGGGTAAACAGATGGATGGGGATACAATTCAGCATCATAAAGTCATCCTAGGACAAACACATACAGTTAGGAAATGGTCAGTGAGTTGCATCTGGGATTTTGGTGATTGAGATAATGGTTTAAATTTTCTTAACAGGTTACTGTAAGTCAAAACATTTCTTCATGCCGAATATAACTTGATGTTTTCAGTACTAGATATTCTATAAATAGAATAATCTCACTTGATTTAAAAAGAAACAAGCTGAATTTTAAAGGACAGACTAGGGAAGGGTTTTTAATACTTAGGAAGAGACATTGTTCTGTAGTATAACTTTCCAGAACATTTTTGTAATGACAAACTATCAAACAGAAATCAGTTACTCATGTGAAAGTATATAGCAATTGATTTTTGTTTATACTTCTAGCCTATTAAATTTGTAACTTGAAGTGTAACTGTATTTGTGCCATAGAAAAGTCCTGAAATCAAACGAGTGCAGTTGCCAGGATAAATAACTGAAGGAGTTTCAATATGTATTGCTAAAGGAACAGGTACTTTCGACTCACATATTCTAAGATTTAGAAAGCAGAGGCTTTTTAGTCTCCATCATTCTGATTTGCTTAAGTAAAACTCATAGTGCTTATTCAGATAACCAACCATTGACATTTAGCAAGTTGGATGTTTTGTTGGAAATAAAGTTACATTTTTGTTGCTGACTCTCCTATTACTGCTCATTATGGAGCTGAAACCTCACCAGAGTGAAGCAGAAAGCATTTCCCTAATTATTTTTCTGAAATAAGAGGAAGTTTATTCTTAAAATTCTCAGAATAGGGCTATTTAATAGGGGTACAGTCCCATTTTCTAATTTTGCAGGGGACGTGACATGTTCTAGCCATGATACTCACTGCATGCTTTCTGTATGACTACCTAAAGTCATACTTCGAATTCAAGGGCACATAGGAACTGTAAATGAGGCAATGTAGTCATAGAAAGCATAAGTCTCTTTTAAATTTTAGGAAAAACTGGTTACTGTCACCTGGATATGAGCAGTATGAACAGGGAAAAGATGTGCTCATAATGCTCTCTTGTGATTTGCTTTCTTAGTCAAAACTATTACTATTTTGTTTTATGAAATATCCTAGATTGTAAGAGGAAAAGGAATTGATATTGCTAGAGAAAAATTTAAAAATCCGTTGATTTTATATTCTTCTCTTGCTTCAACTGAATTCCTCTTAAGCATCTTAAATTCCTAGGCCTGCAGGGATTTTTAAAATGAGAGGATACTTGAGGCCTTATATATAAAGATATGCATAGAGCTACTTTTCTGGATATGTACAAATAAAAACAAAACATGCTAAAAATACAGCATGTATTTCTGTACAAATTCCTGAGAGCTCTTTATTCTTAAAAGCATTGTATCAGTCATTCATTCACATGTTAGAATCACATACCTAAAAATGAGAGATTGTTACATACCATTTTTGTAGGCTACTTTTGGCCAGTGTCCTCTCATTTTACATGTGCAAAAACCATTAGGTAGCAAGTTGGTAAATGTAAAGAATTTACAATTAAGTATTATTAACTTTCTAAATTTAGAAGTTATAGTGGAAGCTATAAAACTTGAAATGTGACTTTGAATGTATTTAGCTCTTAAGATGTTCTGCATTGAGAGTGGAGACTCTCAGATCCATCTCATTTTGTAAAGAATATTTTATACTGACTTCTTTCACCTCTCTTAGGTGGCAATGGCGGCAAAGAATCCGACTGTATCTTGAAGGAACTGGGATTAACACAACCCCTGTGGATTTACATGAACAGCAGCTAAGCCAAGAGCAACACAGCAGGGCTCATGTAAATGAAAGATTCCAGGATCAAAGTAGGTTAAAATCTGACAAGAATGTAATCACTTTGCTATGATAACTTGGAATAGAAGATAAGGATTTGTAAAAGTTCTAGTATTTGAAATACCTGCCGTCAAAATACCTGATCTTTTTTAAAATGCCGTCTCTTAGAGTTAGTGTAACTACTTGAGCATATGTGTGTACACATGCTAAATCTTAAGTTAGATTAATTAAGAGTTAATTAATTTAGAGTAAAAGCTGGTCTTGGACTACCAGCAAGCAAATAAGACATTAGAAGTGAGAATCTGTAGATAATTCTTGAACACGTTTTCTTTATGATTGATTGAAAGACGCATAGTTCTATGCCTAACCTGTGTCCAGTACTGCCTTTGCTCACTAAGAAGTCCTTGTCAACATGAACAATTTGTTAATCCCCTTTAATTACCTTGTGGTATGAAGCCTAATTCTCTGAACTTCTTCAGAAATGTCTGTTAAGTCACTGCCAGTGAATTTAACTTGGCTAGAAGAGTGAGTGACAGAAGAGAAGACTCCATTCTGCCTGGTTGCCTGTGACTTTTCAGGGAAAAGTGTCTGAACATAAGTATCATTGCTGACCTTGGTTTAAACATTTATTGTCTCCAGTAAAGGACAGTGACTGACCACAGAGTAAATAAGTGAAAAAAATGAACCTTTGAAGAAAGTGGAGCATTAGGTCTAGAAAACAAACCTGGGCAGAATCTGTCCTCCAATGAATTGAATGGATTTTGTGAACTTGTGTTTTAAATCCATTATTCAAAACTGTTATATTTGATATCTGCAGGGTCTGATATTTCTGGTCCACATCTTTTACCAGTGAGAGCACTCAATGAAGTCTTCATTGGGGAATCTCTTTCATCCAGGTATGTTTGATTGTTTGTTGTTACAGCAAGGCACAATTGACCTAATTTCTTTTTATGACATTGCAATGGACAATCAGTGATGAGATTTTACTGTCAAATTTCAGTTCTCGTCTATAAATATTTAACATTGATTGCATTATTGCTTAGTGTATTTACACTAGTGTAAATACAAATTTACAGAGATTACAATGTGTATTTTCAAAAATATACATGCAGTAACGTTAATTTCTGGTTTTCTGCCTCCTCTCTGGTTATTCTTTTATTTTTTTCCTGGCTTTTTTCTTTCCCTTTTACTGATGATTTAAATATCTGTCCTTAAACTGCCTCCTCTCCTGCATATTTTCTTAAATATCTTTTCATAAGCTTTTAGCATGACTGAGCAGAAATAGCTTTTAGCATGACTCCTCTTTGTTCCTTTCTGTCATTAGATGTAAAGGTATCAGCCTACTTTTGGCAGAAATCTTGTTATTGATGGAAAATAGTTATTTCTTTCATTTAAGAAATGTACTTGTATCAAATCATGGTACTGCCTTATCCAGGATACTTTTGACTGTCCTTTCTGTCCTGAACATCAATGCATTTTTGGCAGCCAAATAAGAACATAGGGAATATGGCTAGAGTTGTGGTGTAAGACATGATCCTTAGTCAGGATTTCACCAAACTTTTACTTGTATTTTATATCTGTTTTCACTTTATTGTTTATCTTGGAAAAAAAACCTCCAAACAACAACAGAAAAGCCACTTTAGAGTTTAACAGCTTGTGTTTGTACAGTGCCTGGGACACTGATTGCTGGTGCAAAAAGTATATATGTCCTGTGAGTGCTTTATTTTTTGTCTGTACTTCACCCTCAGACTGGCAGAAGGAATTAATCTCAAAGAGATACAAATCCTGCTTTCTACTAAATCAAGCCTATTTTGTTAAGATTCTAAGAAGTTTCTT
>VWYP01009798.1:14445-28308 GCA_013400435.1 Pycnonotus jocosus | reverse complement strand
AAAAATCGTGCAAAGAAATTAATGGTTCTTCTCTGCACTAGGTAGTTTTTTCTACATTTTCTATAGAGTAATTTACTGGGTTTTGCCCTAACAGTGGTTTCTAAGCAAATGAAGTGTGAATTTTTAGTTTTTGTGATCTATATGTGATGTGATTTGCCTTTTAAGCCATACTACTTTTAATTTTGTATGTCCTTTATTCTTCCTTGAAAGAAAAATTAATTTGCCATCTTCATTCAATGCATAATCTTTCTCTCCTGCACTGATGTTCACAAAGCATTCTTCTGAAAGCACACTGTTTTCTTCCAGGAAATTCTCTGTATCTTCACTTCAATGCTGTACAAGTAAAATTTGTTTCAGAGGCTTAAAAGGAGAGATCTCTTTGTATAATCAGTGGCATTAGCATCTGAAAGTCTCTAAATAATGAGTATGTGGCAAAAAACACCTGTGTCATTCTGTTTTTACTGGGCTGTGAAGGGATGAGTTGGCTAGAAAACAGCTTTTTGGATTTAATCCACAGAGAAAAGTAGCCAGTTCAGGAGTCTAGAACTGCCAAGAGAAGGTCAGCAGGAGAGTTCACAGTTTTTGGAAAGACCAAGAAACAAGTTCCTTTTTCTCCAGGAGCTTATAGACTACAATAAAGAAAGCAGGAAATAGTGATTTTTTTAAATTACTCTGTGGAATTATATGCTGCTACTAAAAAAAGACACCAAAGATCTCCATGCAAAACAAACAAAAAAAAAAACCCAAAACCAAACCAAAACAACAAAAAACCCACACCAACCCCAAAAAACACTCCATCTGAAAAGAACAAAATAAGGATGAGACATTAAAACCCAGTTTTTAATGCTTACTTCCCATTTTCTTTCAGTGAGGAGATCTACAGTGGGAAATATATCACTGCACAGAAAAGCTTCAGGAAATTATTACCACAAAAGGATTTTCTTGTGAAATCCCCACTCCTCAATCTGGGGCCAGGCTCAGAGCTCAAAAGTTCAAGGCGATCTGTGATGCAGCTTAAGAACAGGATGGGAAAAATTAGCTCCATATTACCGTATTTCAGGTCACTTTGAACTTGTGTTTCAAAAAATGCCCTGCTGATGTTTATTTCCCAAAGGACTTCAGTACAGTGATAATGTGAAGGGATTCTTGGCCCAGGAAAATAGTATGAAACATCTGCATTTATCTCTGTGTTGTAACTGAGAGGGCTACCAGTTTAGCTCTGCTGACACTAAGGGCATGCATTCACAGAAGTGATGGTAGGAACATTCATCACCTCACTTCAGCTGCCTTGTCGACAGGACAGGGCTGAATTCCCCTCAAGAAGCAATGAAGTGTTGAAGAGCAGTGTAAAGTCACAGGTGTACTCTGCTATAAAAGAGGGCATCTTACTATCCTGGTGAATGGTGCATTGAATATATTGCAATGCAGCTCTATGAAAGGAACATACACCTTAATTCTTGTACCCATTCATAGAGATACTGAGCTTCAGTGATGCTCATTCTTTCTAACTGCAGGATCTATTCCTGTATTTTTCAACTACAGTTGCAGAAAGTACCTCTAATATTAGGAAATTTTTCTGATAACTCAGTGGTCCCTGAGTCTTGGATAGAAGCAGATGTCAAGCACCAGGGGACTGAAAGAGAAGAGCCATAAATGACTTCATCATGTCCTTCTGCCTGCAAGGCACAATTATGCCAGAATGAGGCAGGGTTCAAATGTAAAGGACACTAGCAATCCCTGTGTCCTATAAATACAGTATTACATTGTACTTACAGGCATTGTTTAGACTCCTTCTTTAGCTGGTGGAGAAAGAGGCATTGTCAAGCATGATGTAGCTCAGCTAGGGTCTTCATAACTTTTGGGAAGAAGAGCTCTCCACAGGCCACAGTTCCTGACAGGAAATATCTACCTCTTCTGCCATAAGATCCTGCAATTACTGCAACGTGGCTTTGTGCTCCAGTGTGATCCTCTCCATGGGTCACAGGGGAATCACTGCTCTGGAGCCTAGGCAACTTCTTCCCTCTCCTCCTTTTCTGACCTTGGTGTTTGCAGGGTCTTTCTTGCATGTCTTTTTAATCTCACTATTCACAGCATTCTGACCTTTCTTAAATGCTTTTGCTGAGAGGTGACCTGGGCTTGACTGAGGGGCTCAGCCATGTCCTGTGTCGGGTCTGTTGGAACCAGCTGGAACTGCCTGGGATCATCTGTGTCCAGCACAGCTTAACTCTTGGCCTCTTCACAGAGGTCAGTGCTGCAGACCCTCCACTGTCAAACCCTGGACACCTACATCAAATATTTTCCACTTCTTGTCTCTGAAATTGGATTGGCATTAAATTATGTATGCATCATATACTCCTTAGAAACTCACTTACAACCAGAAAAAAAGTCCACACCTGAAAATCAAAGCAACATCATCACAGACCCAGCAAAGACAGACAGTTTACACACACAGTGAAACTCTAGCTCTTCTAGAGTCCTTTCTCCACATTGCAACTACAAAATTGTTGCATTATGTATATACAGCATTATGTATGTACAGCATTTTCAAAGATAGAGGGGCCTCAGCACATGTGGTGGTACCTTGGGAAGACAAATGTTATCACCATAAACATGCCTCCTTCTTCGTCCTTTCCCCCAGCTTTTAGTGTTAAGGAGAAGGTCACATAGTATTGGGCATCCACTGCATTCCCAGCTGTGTCCCTTCCCAGCTCCTCACCCACCCAACTGCTTGTTCTCTGCAGGGGCAAGTGAGAAGCAGAAAAGGATTTCTTCTGTCCAAGAACTGTTCAGAAATAAGTAAAACAGCAGTATGTCATCAACATTATTTTAGTCACAAGTGCAAAGCACAGCATTATGTGGTCTGTTAAGTAGAAAGTTAACTTTGTAACTTTATTTCAGCCAGAACCCAGAGCAGCAGTAAGCTGCTACTAGTCCTGCCTTCTATGGCTGGAAACTGGTTTGCTTCAAAGGAATTACAGAGATGTCCTTTCACCAAATAAATCCTCTCATGAGAACAGTCTGCATAACTGATACCAATTGATCTGTATGTAGAGAAATGTGTATTTCTTTGGTTCAGGGATAAGGTAGGTTTTCTCTTAAATGAGTTTTCTAAAGAAAGTTTTTCAAATGCCATTGGGGGAAACAATTTCTGCCTAAAAGGTTTTCAAAACCCCCAAGCTGAACAGAGAATGACTCAGTCATGTCAGCTGCAAAAGCAAACAAACAAAAAGTGAGCAGTTTTATAGCTGACCAACAGGTGGTAGAAACATGATTGAAAATTTTCAGGTTAATTCTGCAAGCTTCAGTTAGGGAGAGAATTTGTTATTTTAAGAGACACCACTGTGGCCAGTTGCTTAGATACTAAAAATATCTTCATTGTGTTCCTGAAATATGTTGCTTTACTGAGAGATGAATTGTTGCCGCATTTCTATTGGCAGAGGCATGTTCATGTGACTGGAAGAGTGAAAATCCAATGTTTTTAATGCTCTTTTCAAAGAATCACTGTAAATTTGTCCCCCTTCCCTGACTCTGAAAGATGAAAAGGCATCTCTTTGTAGGCAAGGAGCCAGAGACTCTCATTAACTGTAGTGTTCTGGTTGGGATTAATGGCTGTGCAAAACTGGAGAGTCCTCTTCTCCTGAAGCACATCTCCATAGACTTCTGAGGCAGCAAAGTGGAGAAAAAAATGACCACAGATCATCAGTGTCTTCTTGGGATTTATAAAATTAAACCAACTGGATGCCCATGACAGCCTCTAAGGACTCATTCCACATGCTATGAGACTCTGCAGGTGTTTGCTCACCATTTTGAGAAATGTATGGCATTCCATGGGATGTTTGGTGTTCTAGCCATTTTCCTGGCCCATCCATGAGAAAAGAGGTAGTGGAAAGGAAATAATTAAAGAAAAATATGGTTAACATTTCTTAATTTAGTATTGAAAGACTTGCATGCAAAATTCCTCGAGGTGTCTCTCCTGCATGACATGTGGGATTCATTCCCAGTTGAGGGTGTGGTAAACAATCAGGGCAGAAGTATGAAGTATTTTTGTTTTCACACGTAAGGCTCTCTCCCTTTGACTAGGAATTTTGCCACACTTCTGCCCTGTAGCCTGTGTTCCTGGCCTGTGGGAATGCTTTGTCCTTTTATTCTTGTTTCCCCAGGCTGACTGAGCACAGGCTGGGTTTTACAGGGGGTCTTTCTGCTTTTGCAAAGGGCAAGTATTTGACATATGGCATAATTGTAAATGGGCAGTCACCAACAGAGCACAGCAAAAGCCCATGTTTTCAGAACACCAATTAAATAATGAGTCCCTGTAACCTGTGTTCAGTATTTCATAAAAATTAAATGCAATTCCATGGCGGATAGGCAGATAAGGAACCACTGGCAAGCTAAGGTTACACCTGAAAGCAGTCTAAGTGCTCTAAGTTCAATCTTTTAAATTCAACAATGTATGTCTTCATTTACATCTGCAGTATGTCTTCAAAATATAGCTCCTTTAATGTAATTGCTATAGCTGCAAGTTTGTAATTTTTCAGTTTATGTAAATCCAGTATACCTCCCTTTTTTTTTTTTTTTTAAGTAAAGCAATCTCAGTCTGAAAATATATGACTCCAGAAGATACACTGGTATAGCTGGTATACCAATTACCTAAAAAATGAATTGAACTTTCAAACAGATAATGATGTAGCAGGCTCCCATGAATGGGTTGTTTATGCAGTCATTTGCAAATGTCCTACCTAAATAATTTTCTTTCACAAAAGGCCCTTTCATCAGAATAAAAGCATTACCAAAAATTTCTGATGAAATTTCTTTGAAAAGAAAAGGATGAAGTACAGTGCTTTGATAAGGTCAGCCCTTTTAAGAGCAAGCTTTCTATTTTCTGTGATGTACATTAGTCTTGTTTGAATTTTTGTTTTTTATAGCAGGAAATAAAAGTAGTTCAAATGCGAATGCAGCATTGTGGTGGTGCTGTGGCATTTGACTTCTTCCAAGTTCCTTCTTTTCACCAGTTTACTTCTAAGGAAGAACTCACAGGATTGGTTTCTTTTTTCCCCACCTGCTTGTGATTTAAATATCTGGCATTTCTAATGACCTTCTAAACACATAGCCAAATTGTTAGTGGGTGGTCACAAGCAGTTTGAGTCTTATAATTTCTTATTATTAATCACTGCTAAATATAATATTTCTAAGTAGTGACCAAGGGAAAACTTGTATTGTGACCTTTCAACTCAGACCAAGGTTTACAGTAATAATATATTTTTTTTAAATCATTAAAATAATATAAAATAAAGTAATAGTAATAGTAATGTAATAATATCTGGACTTCATAATTTCTGTCCCATGCCTGAAAAGGGGGCCCAGTTGAGTTGAAGGAAGAAGTCTCATGCTGCTCTTGTAGCCAGCCAGAACTGAACTCCAGAGAAGTCACTAGGTAAGGTTCTCTTTTTGAAGCCAGGAAATCAATTAGGAAACTGCTCTGTGAGTTAATTTTCTTCAGGACACTGGTCTGTTTGTTTTGTACTACATTGAAGAAAATCAATGGGCAGAGATGGGTGACCAGCAACATAGAAATGTTTCAGCCAGATTTGCAAAGTGAAGTTGGACTGCCCATTCCTAAAGAGGAATGTCCAACTGAGGAAGTGTTTGCAGCTGTACCAGGAAAATTGGAGGATGTGTGGTAGTTTTCTGATACTTACGATATGATGGGGTAAGAAACTGGTCTTATTTCAGACATTTTCCACTTTGTGATTCTTGATTTAGAAAATTCTCTTTAATTTTAACATGTTTATCTTTAGGTAGGTATATGTGGGTGTATGTCTAGTTTATGTGGATTCCTTTAAACTATGCAGCAAATGAGAAGCCTTCCTATTTTATTTAAAGTCAGAGTTCAACATTTGTAAATCAGCTGGCTTCTCTTTTGTTAAGTTGTTAAGCATGTCCAAACCTGTCTTGAACAATTTTTTGATGAGGTAAATGTATCTGACAGTCCTATCTTTTCCCATTATGTATGAAGAAACATAATGGATGAAGAAACTCTCGATTAATCCACTCTCATACCTCAAACTTCTAGGTCGCTCATTTAGGGCATATGAATCTCCTTTCATTTCTTTCACAGTCAGAACAAAAATGTGTGAGTGCTAGTGAGAAATCTGTTTCATGGCGCTTAGCCATACATTAAATATTCTGGCAGAAACATATGACAATTACTAGCTCATGTACAAAACTCATGAAATGTCAATTATTTCAGTCTTGCAGCAGCTTTTTCCTCAAACAACGATGAATTTCTGTAATTACTGTAACAGAAAATCTCAACACTAATATCTTAATAGAAACACAGCACATTGTCATAGATTAGCAGGATGACTTCTCAAATCAGATTAAGCCTTCTGATTCAATCTCATGATTTAGTTGTAAGGTCATGGTTAATGACTTAGAAATTAGTACCATGAGGCACGTGAGGGTCTTTTGGAACTATATGCAGCTAAGAATTCAGCTGTGCATCTCCCATCCATTGGCAGACTCATCAGCCAAGTTTTGTGTGCCATAACTTAAGACCAAGGAGATTTTTCATGTTGTAAATCTGTATAATTCCTGGACACAGCTCCTGCTATCTCCACCAATATGTGTTTTCCCACCTTCCAGACAGTAAGTATTTGGCAGGTATTTTTTTTTCAGACTTGGGTGTGAATCGAACTTTCACTGCCACTAACATAAACCATTCTCAGGGATTTGCTTCTTTGATTGAAAGACAGGCCTGCAGTTTCATAAATGAATATTGCATTTTTGTCTCTGTAATAGATCCAGTACCTTACTGGACCAGGTGCAATGCAAATAGATGGTAAAGCCACAGACATTGTCCCAAGGGCTGTTACCTCATATAGCTTAAAGTCCTTGCCATCAGCCTAAAGCTGACCATTTTCTTTCTTACATTTTTTAAGATTTTTTTGATTCACTCCCTATAAATTATGCCCTTGAGTCTCAGAATATCTTACATAAGATGTAGACAAATTGAAGCTGTATATGAGTCACCATTAGAATGATGGAGAAAAATATTTCAACAGAGATGCATGATCTAATGCAACTGCCTGTGCTGTAGTTCTGTGGGCTTGCCCACAGGCTTTGGCAATTGTCGGGACAGGCCAACCTCCCCGACACCCATCCACCCAAAAATGCGTGTCTGAATGCTGTCAAGTGTTGAGGAGGAGCCTGCAACACTGCGCAGCAGCAGAAGGGAGAGGTTTTACCTGCTCATAGAACCTCAGAAGCTCAAGCTCTTGAGAAGCAGGACTTAAAACTGATGCTGCAAAGTCACTCTTCTCTCATTGCAATAGAATTCTCAGTTCAGGCTGAGCTTCTGTGAAGATGAGGCAGGAGAAATGCAGTGCCGCTGGCAGCTCAAACAATTTATATAATGCAGGGGACAACTGCAACTTGTAGGACTTCTTGGAATTGTCTAAGACCAAGTTTCTACTCTGTTTCAAGCTTCTTAGCACACCAGCTGTGTAGTTTGGCTCTCTTAGGCTCTGTTTTGTGGGTGCTGGAGATATTTGTACTGCATCCAAAGTAAATAAAGCCCTCTCCCACTCCTGATCTCTCCACGTGTGACTTTCATTTCTGATTTATCTGTGTATGGGACAAAATGCAATAGCACTCACATTGTGGAGTCAGCCCTGCACATTTATGCATGTGTTAGCACAGTGTAGGAGGCTCAAGGGTGTATACAGTCCTACCTGGGGGTTGTGCAGGGAGTCTGCTGCAAAAGGTATTAACTTGTCTTCCACTTGTTTGTTTGGCTTCAGGTAGAAGTAGCAAGGAAGATCATCTGTTTGCCGTAATGAAAGGCATTGTCTCACTGTAGTTGGAGATAGGTTGTGCCAAGGCTGATTCTTGGGCTGAGAAGGCAAAACTGAATTTTTGAAAAGGATGAGAAGATAATCCCTTTCTGTTAAAGTAATGGAATTTTAAAGGTAAATTTTTTAAAAGAGAATCACTCAAGAAAGGAGCACAGCTGTCAACCGGAGTTGTTTCTTTGTTAATGTTCTGACTCTATATACTGCTATACATTAGCATGCTATATGCATTTGTATATAAATTCTAATTAATTACCCCTGAGACCTTTCAGAGGTGCTGTAGCTAAATGCATCCGTTCCAGAAGACACTTCCTGCCTCTTTGCAGCAATGTTTATATGTTGGGTTATACCTTCTTCAACTTAGTTTACTTATGTGCTATTAAAGAGATAAATGTTTCTTATTCTTTTTTTTTTTTTTTTGTGTTGTAAACAATGAGAGTTTTATCTCAATAACCATACACAGTAAATACTGTATTCCTTATGTTCTGTTTTCATGCCTCTCCCTATTTCTTTAAACATATGTCTTGGTCCTGGATCTACAGAAAACAAAAGATGTGCATTAATCTGGGCAGAGAACACCTCATGGTTTGAATTGTCATTATCTCTTCAGCAGAGATTATTATCTGTTTGTTTTTTCAAAAGACAAAAACAGAAAGGAGAAAAGTCTGAGTATGAGCTGTCTTGTTCTTTCCTCTTGCAAAGTTGTTAAATTCTTTTCACAACAGGATTTGTGGTGGTGTGTGGTCCCCCTGGCTGTACTAGAGTTTCTGTTTCATTAGGTGCCTCTGGTTTTGTAAAGCCGTTGCTACCTGACTGTTTTGAAAAAACAATCTCAGAATACATAACCCTGCTCTCTGTGCTGGCACTCAATTCAGCCAGTTCCAGCTCTGGGTCACAACCTGATTTTCAGATCTCTGTCATGAAATGCGCAGAGGATGGAGCAGGAATCCTCTGTGGTGTCCTAAGTGGACTTTTTGTGTAACACAGGAGAACAACTCACCTGACAATTCTTGCATCAGTCTTGGAAATGGTGGAAGAAATGAGACATATTTTAGAAAGACCTTCAGCACAAATCCTAGCTCTGTCAGAGTAAACATCCTCCTCCTCAGCCAGCACACTCTCTGACAGCTGGCTTCCATGGGTGTTTCTCACAGTAAGTGAAGCTAGACACGCAAATGGCAGAGAGGATGGGTCAGAAGGGAAAGTGAGGACATTCCGTGAGAGCTAGTTTGAATGTTTAAATCTTCTGCTGGGAGACATAAAAATAGCTTTCTCCGCAAATCCAGCTTTTCTCTTACACAAACGTTCTCCTTCTTTAGAATACCAAAAAAAGGCTAATAAATTAATAAAATCCCATTGCTCCTCTTTTATGAAAGAGGAGAACAGTCATTTATTATGAAAGGGAAGCATCTTAGACAACTACTGTTGCAGACATAATTTTGTGATTAACATTCAATCTGCAAATTCTTTTTATCTTGTGACTAAAATGGCTTCTGCTTAGTGGTTCATTGAAATAGAAACACATCAAATTAATTTCATTCAGTGGTACTATGGAAACCTCACACTGATTATTTATGCTTTGGCTCTTCTTTGGATGATGCCAAATCTTATAATACTTACAAAATTTCCAATTGTAGGTATCATCACAAAGTATACGTAGACAGTAAGTCCCAGTTCAAACTGGCCTTGAACTTGTCTTGTGCTTGTAGGTTTGCATGAGAAAGATTTTCTTCATGTAGTCTCTATGTTGACAAAAAGAATTTTTATGAAGGCCATCTTTTTTCTTTACGTTTTCCTTGACACTATCTCATTTACCAAAACAAAATCTGGAGCTCTTTCCTCTTTTAGCCTCATGACATTTTGTTTCCATTAATGTTGCTTTTCCACTGAAGGTAAACTTGCATATAATACTGAATCATATTAAAAAATTGTCAAACTTTTATTTTTGGAATAATCAATTATCTGCATTTACAGGCCCTTCTTTGACCAGCTGTCACAGTTCAAGTCCTTCCTTTTTAAGTAGAGCTCTTCACAGATGATTATTGATTTGCTACACTGAACTAAAGTAGATTAAACCCCATTAAATTGCTTAGAGACCTTGTATGTCTGATGACATTCACACTGCAGGTGTTAATTTCTACTCTAGAGGCCTATCTGAAAGTCACAGTTTGTTTTAAAGTTTATTCAGGGGTTAGTTCCTCTCTCTTTTTGTTTTGTGCAGTTGTTTGGGGTCACTTTTGGAGAGCTTTTATCTTATTGAGCATTTCAGCAGTGCCATGTGTGACAGGGCAGATCCTTTGCAGCACAAATGTGGTGGCTGCTGGTTAACACTGCACTCACCCTGGGACGGGCGCACTCGGCAAAATCAAGGCCTGTCTCCTCCATCTCTGAAGTCTCTGCTGAGGAATCATAGACTCTCTCTATCCTGCTGAGAGAAGGAGGGCTGGATATCACTGAATCACAGAACCATTCAGGTTGGAAAAGATCCCCAAGATCGTCAAGTCCAATCTTTCACCGAACATCTTCATGTGAACAAGAGCCATGTCCAGTCATTGCTTAACATATCCAGGGATGGTGAATCCATCTTCTCCCTGGGAATAGGGAGTGCTATGTTGCCACCCATCCATATTTGACAGTTTGGCTCTGGAACACTACTGTGGGACACTTCAGGGCATGGACATCCAATTAGCACCAGCATATCACTCCTGATATGTGGCTATGGACAGAAACAACAAAACTGATCTCCAGCATCACATCTCAAAAAAAAGCTGCATGCTGTAGGAGAAGAGAACAAGGCCCAGATCTAAACCAGCACTCTGCATAGTGACCCCTTGGAGGAAGAGTCCTCATCTGGAGCTGCTTCTTTAACCTCTGTTTGATAATTGAAAAAATCTGGGCTGAAACCCTTCATGTTAAGCAATCTGATTAAATGTATGTGACTGAGTTAATCTTTGTTGGCCAGTGTTGTACTAGCTTTATTTGGGTTTGGAACCACCAAAGTCAACAAAGGATCACAAAAACTCTGAATCAGAGGCTGAAGTTAGTCAGCATTATTTGGATTTAGAAAAGTTCAGATGTGCTAGGTGATAAGGATCTACATCATATAAGGCCACAGGAAGCTAAACTCCCTGTAGGAGTAGACAGTAAAAGCCGACCAAGTCTCTCAAAATGCCCTAACATTTAATAAGCTGGCTGGAAACTGAAGAACTACCAGAGTTTTCTTCTTTTAAAGCCTGACTCAATAGTTATGCTGGAAGTAAACTTACAGGAATGGGACTTTTTATAGTAAATGCTTTTCAAGTGGAAAGCAAGTTAAAATGACTTGTTGCTGTTTAATAACTGAGAAAAAGTAAAATATTTGATAGATTTTTGAAAAAGTAATTTGTAATTTTAATGAATAACCCTTCTTGTTGTATTGAGAGCACAGGAATGACCACACTCCATAAGATAAATACAAGAAGCCTAACATGCTGGCTTTAGCAGGGGCTACTGCTGGTTCTTCAGGAAACAGTGTGAGACAAGAGGCTTTTAATGTCCATAAAGGGGCTGAATTCCTTTGGATGTTTTGTTAAGGCCCAGACTTTCAGACTCTTTGTTAGAATACTCAGGGGTTTTTATTCTGGATGTTTTATCCTGGTGATAGAGAAGTCAAAATTCCTTTGAAAAACTGCAATAAACTTTTTGTGACAGATCTATCACCTCACAAAAAAAGTGAAGAATCTACTTGTTTAAAGCCTTGTTTGAGGCTTACATATAGATATTAAAATTCATATATGTTTGTATGAAAGAAGAGCACATGGGCAGTAAAGATAAAATCCAAAACTCTTGGTGTTTAGGTGTTAAACAATGTCCTTTTTGGTGTGCTGCTTAATTCTTCATTGCTTCCAGAGTGCTTTTTCCTTATAGTTCTGTTTATTTTTTATGTATCCATGGCAACCATGAGGCTTTGTCAAGGAGCCATTCCCTCTCTCCTTTTGAGAGACTGAAATCCTAAAAATCATGTTATTTCTGCCTGAATGTTTCTTACATTGAATATGTCTTAATTTGTAAGTGTTTTGAAGTAATGAAGAGGAATTTTTGCTTTTTGTATTACTAGAATCTAAAAAAAAAAAAAACAAAAAAAAAACAGAGGAATTTGGTTACAGAGAAATATAGGATTTTTTTTGTGTGGATTGAACGCTTCTGGAAATTGCACCAAGAGCACAGCACTTCATATTGGTTATTTATGTACATGTAAATAACCCTAATGTATTAAAAACCTGCAGTATTTCAGATAGGCTAATGTATTTCTCCCTTTCTAATATTCACACCACAATTGTGGGCTGGCAGCTGAGAAAAAAACCCATCTGGTATAACTGAACAACCTTACAGACCACCTTTTTCCTACACCTTTTTCCTTTACCTACACATCCCCTGAGACAATGTCCATGCTGTAGAGGTTAAAACTCACCTCAGTGGGGAAAAAAATGGACTGAGTTATTTTATTTTGATTACATTTCTATCTTCATGAAGTTTCCTGGATTTTAGTAAACAAAAGCGGTTTATACAAATATGCTTATCTGCCATTAAAATCTTTGTGATTCTACAAATTGCATTAAGAGGAAGGCAAAAACACTGTTCGGGAGTTTTTGTCTCTTTTGACTTCATCCCAACTTACACTGTCTGGGTTCTGCATAATATGATATTGTGCTGTAGGACCCTCTCAACAGTTCTTTAAACAGCCACAGACCTTTCTTGCAAGTTATAATACATAAGGAACAGGTTGCACTTCCTTTTTACCTGGCCCACTTTAACAGGGATNTATATTTATAATCTATATTATAAACAATTGAATCTTAAAATGGACACCCAAAATGTTGTCTACTTGTAGAATTTCTGGGGGACAATAAGTGTATTTATTAAATAATACATAACATGAGATAAGTACATAAGTACACCGCAAAAAATTCTTGCTCTGGACAGTAAATTGCCCAGGTGAATACGTGTCCAACACTCTTCTTACATTGTCTGTCCAACACTTGGAAGTATCAGGACAATAAGCTCAATATGCCCTGCAAATTCAGTGGAGAATATTTCCTTCCTGCTGTGAGGTGTAAGTATAAAGAAAAGTCTTTAATGGGTCCCAGGTGGTACTGATGGGCATTAGGTGTTTGGTGGGATGTGGTGTAAGGGATCTCCTAATCTGTGGGAAGTCAAGGACTGTGGGAGCAGGACTTGTGGAGGCACTTTCAGAAAGTCTAGGGGACCAGGGGAAGGTAGGATCATGTAGCCAGCTCACAGCTGTTCAAGATACCAGGTAGTCTAAACACTGTTTCCTGCTTCTCAGCACACCCAGAGAGCAGAGATGGAGCCTAGTAAGTGGCTGTGCTCTGAGGTGCGTGCTTTTGCCTGCAGTCTCAAGCAGTCTTAACTCAGATTTTGTACACAGGAAAGAGTCAAGTTGTCTTGCCCTCCAGATCCAAAGTCCAAATGACAATTCTTGGCTACTTTTCACAGAATCACAGAGCCATAGAGCTGAGCTGGAAAGGACCCACAAGGACCAGCTAGTCCAACTCTTATCCCTCCTATACAGGAAATCCCCAAGAATCACCCTGTGCCCAAGGNTCTACAAATTGCATTAAGAGGAAGGCAAAAACACTGTTCGGGAGTTTTTGTCTCTTTTGACTTCATCCCAACTTACACTGTCTGGGTTCTGCATAATATGATATTGTGCTGTAGGACCCTCTCAACAGTTCTTTAAACAGCCACAGACCTTTCTTGCAAGTTATAATACATAAGGAACAGGTTGCACTTCCTTTTTACCTGGCCCACTTTAACAGGGATCTTTGATAAGTGGCTTCTTGAGATTTCAGACCAAGAACAACTTCCCATACAAACAGGAAAGAACCACCCAAAATCTCAGCATTATATCCCAATGCATCTGCCTTTCTTCACCCCTATTTCATCATAAATTGCCTTTTCTGTAATCATATGGCTCTCAAAATACTGTTACTCAGAAAAAAACTTTCTAGTT
>VWYP01009792.1:294097-341913 GCA_013400435.1 Pycnonotus jocosus | reverse complement strand
GCTGAGGCGCTGCCCGGCCCCGGAACAGCCCCGGCCCCGGCCCAGCCCCGGCTGTGCCCGGTCAGAGCCTCGCTGCTGCTGGAGAGCTCTGCCCCCACCTGCCCCTCGCCCAGGCCTTGGGGCTGGAAGCGTTTCGCATGTTTGTACACCCCGGCACCAACGCTGAAGGGATGAGGAGAAAGGCTTCACATGGCTGCTTGCATTATACAACTTGTCTTCCCACAGTGCCCGGTTACTCGGCTGCATTATCATAGATTTAAAACAAACAAACCAACAAAACTCACAAAAAACCCAACAAAAAGCAACGAAAAAACCCAGCAAAAATTCAGGTACTTTAAAAATAATTTTGGAAGTCTTCCACTAGCACAGCTGTGAAATATTCAGTGATGACTCCAGAGAGATCTGCACAGCCCTGAATGAAACTCAGAGCAGCTGAACCTGCTGAATTTCTTCTCGATACTGTTTAAAATGGCTCAGGAAGATACTTGGAGTAGATTTAAAAACTCCAGAGGCTGCGTCTAGTTCCTGATGTTAACTTGCTCCAGCCCAGTCAGGGTCAGGTCCTCATCAGAATCAGGGAATGACAGGCTCTGGGGATGTGTTACCTGCTGCTCCCACACCTGGGCACTGAGATGTGCTCACTGTGCTGTGCTCCTCTCTGGACACAGAGCTGGTTTCTGTTTGGGGTAAAATATCTGTCCTATTGGCTTTGATTGCAATTAAACATGTTGCATTTTTATGCTTAGAACTGGTTTTGCATAAAAAACCATCCTTGGCACATATGTGGATAAAAGTACCCCAGACAATGACGTCCTTCCACAAAAGTTCCCAAACAAAGCAGAAACTGTGGGAAGAGGCATACAAAGTCATCTTTGTAATGCTTAAAAAAAAAAAAGAAAAAGAAAAGAAAAAAAAGTTTGAAGATCATGTGAGAAGCACAAACAGAAGAAATCTGAGAAATTGAACATTACACTTCACAATCCTCTGTGTCTTCACAAAATCTAACATTTAACTTTCAAGTTAATGACATTAGATTCTGAAGCATACATCAATCCAGCTCAAACAACTCCCCCAGTTTGTTACACAGAAGTTATCATTTATAATAAAGCTGTGATGGGACCGTGAGTTTTTATATGATTTTTCCTTAAAGTAAGCACCATAATCACAGCAAAATCTTAGGCTGTTTCTGATCATATACTGAAAAATCAGTTTTTACATAGAGAGAAAACCCAGAGAAACACAGATTCATTATAAAAGTGATCTGTTAAACAACCCTCTCTGCTTTGTCCCCATCAGGTTTGTGGGACAGAATAAGACATTTTGTTTTCTGCTGAGGAACACATTTTCAAAAGAAAATACATTGTTCACTAGCATACGACAATTATAAAATGACAAAAGGATACAGCTGTTCCAGTAAATACTTTCCGTCATGAACACTCTGAGCTGCACAAAGCAAACAAACAATCTATCTGTGCATATGCAGAAAAAGATGATTCCATTAGGAGTATGGGGAGTCATTCTCAGATGTAATGAAGACTGAAGTGGCTAAAGAGGCTCTACTCAAAAACTAGCATGCAATAATGTTCCTTCATATCTAAATCTATTTGTTTTGTCTAGAAGATTGCTGGAAGAATGACCAGATAGAAGAGTTCTGGACATTCAAATGTAGCTGACAGTTATCTGTATGTACATGCTTGAAATGTACGTTGTTTGCAGTTTGTTTTTCATAATTTACAAAATATCAAACTGATGACTTCTTAGGCATTTTTCATGCTGACAATACTCAGTTCAGAGTTCTTTAAACAGTGTTGTTCTAGAAACTCCCTAGACCTTGAAGCATTAATGACATTGTTAACAGATGTGTGTTAAGCACAAAGTATCATTATGCAGTCAAGGAGTTTGTGACTCATCTGTTTTGCAGGGCAGTTTTCCAGTTGATCAGAGAAACAGCCTGACCACATTGCATAAGGTCTTTGATCTGTATCATACATCTCTAGTCATGCCCAGTCACAAGGATTTGCCTGGTCACTAGATAGAAGGCTTGCCAGAAATTCTGACAATTAAACTTCAGAAAAGCTGAAATATTTCCCATGGAAGAATGTTTTATCCCTAAAAGAAACTCAACACTGATTAGCTCTTTCTCCATCCTTTAAATAAGGCAACAGGACCTCAAGTGCTAACAGATACACAGCACAGCAACAACCAGAAAAAAATACAATGTTTTAATTTCAACAAATTAGTTTGAAAAGCAAAATGGAATAACCATCAACTTGCTCTTCTGAAAGGCAAAATTCTTTTTGCCAAAGAAATCTATTGATTCTTTGATCATGTATTTTGCCACTTTTTGCAAATTCTTCTTTCCTACAGTGTACCACTATCAGTTCAAGATCCACATCATCAATGAAATCCAAGGCAAGCCAATAGATCCAGCTTTCACCATGTCTCTGGCAGGGACTAAGGAGGATGCTAAAAACCTGCCTATCCCACTGTGAGTATTGTATTCCATGTAATTGTGCATGTGAGAAAAGATGCCAATTTGTAATATCATATCACATTGATAATCATGCTGTGAGTGAAATGGTTTAGTACAGCTAAGTGAACATGAACTGGAAATTGTCCTCTCTTCACTCATACTCCCTGAAAGTCACAAGTCCTTACAATGATGATACAGTTTGTGCAGAAAAAAATTGTTTGAAAAAAACCAGTAAATTTGGAAAATTTTCTGTGCACTTACTTTGGTCCATGCCATGGCTAAGACAGGGAGGTGTAATCAATTAAAACACAAATGAAAAAATCAGCTGTAATTAAGATAAAGAATTTTGGATATTTATCACAATGGACACTATTTGTATTAGTGAAAGCAACAGCAAGAGTGTGGGCCAGCATTTGCTTGTAACATAGATGCTGTTATGGGATACCTTTTATTTGCTGTCAGAAGCCACTGCTGCTTCATCAGCTGTTCAAGCTTCTGCCACTTCTGCTTCTTTCCTAGCATGTTGTCATATTTCATCACTTTTTTTGCACCTGGAGGAAGAACATTCTTGAAACATGAATGTTTTGTCCTGGAAAAGGAAACATAGTCCTTCTCTGGTTTTCAGGGGAAAACATTTTTTTTTTCCACTTTAATTGATAATAATTAAGACAGTATTATTCTCACCTTGTTTTCTGTAGAGTTGAAGGTATTAGTGGGAATCAAACCTACTCCTTTCTCATCACCCTGGACACAGATATCGGTGACCTCATAATGATCAAGTTGAAATGGGAAGGAACTCCAGTTTGGGAAAATATCTGGGACACATTTCAAACCATAATGCCATGGACAAAAGGCACTCGTCGACCAGGACTTATAGTGAAGGCAATAAGAGTGAAAGCAGGGGAAACACAGCAGAAGTAAGTGGAATGAGAGCACTCAGTAACACCACAGGTGTTTGGCACACAGGTTATCCCAGCTCAAATGCAAGCATCAGAGCCCCAGCAGTCATACTAATGAATATAATTACCTCACTCCATAAGAGCCATATGAAATTTCAACGAAACAAGATACTATGCAAGATAAATAGTAATTCCAACATTAACATCATTAAATATTCAGATTCCTACTTACAAAAAATATGCCAAAACTTAATTATTTGACTTTCAGTACCTAATTCCTAGAGAAACTCAGCATCACCATTCTTGAAAATACTCATTAGAAGGATCATGTGCTGTACTACACAGTCCTCTGATTATTTTTGGTGTTCTTCTTTCTCCTCTTTATTGCTTTGAAACTGGATCACCAAGTCTGAGCAGCCTTGTTCTCTGCATACAGCAATTCTAACAACACATTAGAAACTGCCTACTCATACAGAGAAATTTCAGCCAGAAGAAAGAATAAAAAAACTTACAACGATTCTTGCTACTTTAATCCTTTGAGAAATTTGAACTGAGTAGTTTAATTAAGGTTAATGAGAAAATCATGCCTTACCTTGTAACTGAGGCTCAGTCTTAGAAGGCAATTTTTCCTTGGGACATTCCTTTCTTACCTCCACCACTGGTACAGACTTCCTGCAGAACAACTTATTGGCAGAGCTGCATCTCCTTAATATTGACACAAGAAACAAATTACACAATTTAAAGGGACATTTCTGTGTGTGCTCGAGGACAGAGGAAGGATCATATTCTCCTAGGCTGAACCCTCCTAAAAAATGTATTTTTGGAAGTGTTTTCCTAACCTGGCACTTGGCACTGCCATTAAAATAAAAGGAGTTTCTCTAATATCACCAAAATCAGTACTGACCTAGCTGGCAAAGCAAATTAAAGCATACACTGCAAACTGGGGAGCTCTGTTTATGCACAGGTTCCTGCATCTTGAGATAAAGGGTGTGAAGGTGAGAAGTAATTTTCCTAACCAGGAAGTTCTTGTCTGATGCAGCTGTGCCAGTAACTTGGCACAAGCCAAATACTGCTGGTGTACTACTGTCCTTATCTAGGAAATGATGAAGTGAGGGGGGCACTTATACTGACAAAAAATAATGCTGGTATCTAATGCTCCTTGGAAGTTTGTTTCTTTTTGCTGCAAGTGGAAGCAGTCTGTGCCAATCTTTTAGTGGACACTGATTATGTGTTGGGTTTTGTTCTTTGCAATCTGGACAGTGACATTCAGTTATCACTGAAATACTGCATTAATGTTTAGGGGGGGAATGAAAGATTGTTAGGTGGTTCTAAAAGGAGAAACAAATGGCACTCAAGGAAAAGTATTTCAAGACAGAAAAAAGGTCTGTAGATATCTGCCTTCCTCAGAAGACCAAACATCACGTATTGCAGAATTAGCAATTTTGGAAATTCAATAATTAAAAAAAGGTAGTAAATACAAAATGTCTTTTGACTTCCCTTGTGCTTTCTCAAGCATTTGAACAGTTGACAATATCTTATCTCTGGGTATCTCTACCTCTAGATGTCTGCAATCTTTGTACACATGATGAAAGTTGCTTTGTTAGATTATCTAATGGCAAAGACTTGAGATGTAACACATGCTGTCTTTTCTTTCCAGAAATACATTTTGCCCCCAAAGCATTGACAACATTCACCTTCATCCATCCCAAGTGAAGACATTTGTGAGGTGTGAAGATCGCTTCCAGACACAAAAGAAAAAATGAGCAAGAACACAAAAAGACGACTCCTCGCCACAATATTCAAAATATGATCCATCTAGTAAAATGTTTTAAAAGTTCACAGCTGCATCAAATATCCTAACAGTTTCAGAGATGGTAAAAAAATGCATTAAGATGCTTAGTTTTCATCATCCGACAGTAAGCTGAAATATGCTCTTTGTTCTATGCATCTAGAAGCATACTCTGAAAATGATTAGTGAGCAGCTTCATCAAGGCAACTGCCAATTTTCAACTGTTTAAAATCTGAAAAAAAATCTGCTCACCAGAAATAAAAATATTATTTGACAAAGTCATTGCCGTAAGCCTCTGAAAAACTTAATTTTGTTGGATTTAAGGGGAAAAAAGAAACTTCTTTTCCTGGTAAATACTATGAAACATTAATAGCTATGACTATCAGTTAAAACTTTGCTAAATTATTTCCTAATGAAGGGAGAGTTAAATAGTTCATAAAAGAAAATACTGCCAAATAGATATAAAAATATAAAATGCTTGAGCTGTAATAACCATATGAAACCCCCAATAATAGTATCATCTAAAAATTCTATAACAAACCTTCTCTTTGAAAATGCTTTGCTATTTAACTATTTCAATTAGAGAACTGATTTAAATTACTAGCAATTTAATTATTTGAATGCTTAGTATACTACACAAAATTCTAGCACAAGTAAGTTCAGATAATTTTTGCATTTAAATCACATTTATCCATTCAGGTAAGGTCTGAGATTTTTAGATCCTAAATCTCTTTATACCAGATTTTGGCATTACTTGAAACGGCCAGAATAAATGAAAATGGTTAAACCTTCAAACAGCTTCAGAGCATAAAAACAAACTTTGTAAGGTCAAACATATACAATTCCCTTGTTTTCGATGTCAGGATATAAACAACAAAAAGGAACATTACTGTCTCAGATTGTTTTTATTCTATGGTTTGTGCATAATGAAATGGAAATCAATATCTATGTATTCATTTGTCACTTTAATGCTAAGCACAAGATCATTAAAAATTAAGGTTTCTTGAACACTGAATTTTGAATGTAATTTGTGTTAGACGTTCTCTAAGTGGTAAAAAAATGTGCTAAGACCTGAAGCAAAGCATATTTTTGAACACCAAGATACTGCAGGGTATTTTGAATCAAAATATCCAGATGTTATCAGGAATAAAGTGGGATTTATTTAGATAGCCTGGCAAATGAACAAGTTGAGCAGATCCTGAAGCAGTGAACAGTGATCAGATGTTGAATGCAGGCATCTCTGCCAACCATTCAGCACATTAACTTTATTTACAACCTGTTTTCAATAACTACCATACCTTTAAACGAATAGGAATACTTAATTCAGAATCAGAAAGGCTCACAAACAACAGTGGCAACTGAAGCATACTTAGATCTCAAATGAGAATTGTTCATCCTGAGGTGTACATTCCAGAAGCTATTCCAATATTTCAAACAGCTCCCTAGGAGTATCATCTTGGTTAGATAAATATTTGTCTATTTAGATACAAACTCCATGCAAAAGAATCCTTAGTTCCTCACTGAAAACAAAGACCTGTGCTTTGAAAGATTTTGTTCAATGAAGCAAACTGGTGTTTTAAACACAAAAGTATTTCCAGCTTGTGTGTCAAAAATTACAATTTAAGTGATTAATTTCATGCTTCAGGTTGCTATCTCAAATATTTAAATTTTGCAAGATAATTATTTTATTAGAGTTCTGTAATATGTTTTGTGTTTGTGTAAGAATCAATTGCTTAAGTACAATAGCTGAGTCAAACCAGGAGCATACACAGCAGGAAATTTCAGCCAAAAGTATCTGAGAGAGTTAGGTAAGCACCAAGGCCCTTTGGTTTGATTTTTCACATTGGCAGTAGCTATAATCCACTGGAGAGACTCAGTTACTAGAGACCCAATGACAGCATTTTTAGGGGCATGAAGTTACAATGGACACATCCTGCAGAATGACAGGCAGGAACAAATGACAATGTGGCCATTTTAGTTTTCCAAAGCACAATGGAAAAGGAGAGTAAACAGAGAGAGATGTATGTGTGGCTAATTCAAATTAGGCATCTCTCTAGATTGTTTCTAGAATTGAATTGTGGCTTCTGCAAAAAGCTAAAGACCTACCACTTACTTCTGTTTCAGGGTTTCCGTCTTTTATAAAATACTTGTCCGTTTAGAGAATAATTTAATACTGTCACTGAAATTGCATTTACATCAGTTATCACCAACTTTCTAAGCTACAAATTTTGCAAGCTTCCTGAACCAAATCCTACCCCTACTCCTACCCTCAAAAAAAGCCTTTTTTTGGAAGATGTTGAAGGATGACAGAGCAAGAGACAAAGGCTAAAAAGAATTGGGCTGTACTGCTCCAGTACAGAAACTATACTCTTAGTAATTTGCAAGAAATGCCAGTTTTGATGTCTGAAATGTTTCTATCATTTACTTCATACGAAGGTTGATAAAGGGATCTAAACTTCAGGAGAAACAGGCATTGCTTGAAAAGCAGGTGGAAGAAGGTTCAGAGATGTCTGCACTGTGCTGAAACTCAAGAAATGGGGATACTGCAGTTTGATGACTTCTACTGGTTTTTTTTGTGAAAAAACATTCTCCAGTTCTCAACTAAGAGAAGCTGGTATATCTTCAGATCAGACAATTTGAAAGGTTTTAAAAAGTCAAGAAGAAAACTAAAAGAACATTTAGCAGTTGAACTTCTGTGGATATGAAGATCCTTTTTCTGATGCTAGTTTTCACAAATCATACATACCAAACAAATTCTGCCCGTTTTGACAGCCATCATACTAATTTCTGATATAAAAGTGGAATAAAGCCCAAGCTGTACTATATTCAGTCTCACCATGCCTGAAGTCATACCTACAATTTCAAGTGCCTATAGTGGTGCCTTACTCTGTGCTCATTGAATTTCTCCTGTCTCACTCCATACAGCTGACTTGAGACCTTGAAAGGCACCAGGTCCTTACTGCTGTCAGAGCAGGCACAGCTCAGTGACAGGATGGCTGCTGTCCTTTTCACCATCTCTCTGTAATAGTGAACCTCCAATATTCAGAAATAAAAACCTCTTCCTTCCTTTTTGAGTTTTTCCTGAAAGAAGTATTGGAACACTGATTAAAACCCAAATTACATCAATGGTACAATATGGCATAAAGTTTCATTGCTTAAGAGGACTTTGATGCCCTTGTCATGCTCACACCATTCTGACTACGTTGTATATGCTTCTACATGAAGTGAATGTATACATTTAATAACTAAAACATTAAAAAATGCAAGATGAATATATTAATAGGTACAAGTACAATTGTGTCAAATATTAGCTAGAAAAATTATGTATTGGTTTGTTTCATTTCTAATTTAAAATATACTTGAAACTGAGCTGCTCAGGCATTATGCCACCTCTCTGGTCTGTGTTCCTACACAGAGATTTAAACACAGCCACAACCACCTCCATGAGGATTTGCAGAAGGGCTCTGCTCCAAGGGATTTTCTTTTAATGCCCTTTGCACAGCCAGTGCTATTTAGCTACAGGGAGAAGCACTTCTATAAAAAGTCACAGGGGTGGTGGGGGGAGCATTGTGAGGAAGGAACTCTGAGTATGCTTTGATAACATCAAAGTCCACCCTGCTCACTTTGGGAAACAGATGTCCAAGCAGGCCACTCTCAACAAACAGCCCTAAGAATGGAAAACTCACTGGCAGGACCTGGCTTTTAAAGGCAGTCTTATCACTTAAATCAACCATGCAACAATACACATAAAAACCCAGAGACCCAGTTGAGCAGTTCTAAAATGCCTTGCAAAAAGCACATTTGCTCCTTCTGTCTCATCAATTGTGTATTCAGAGTATTGCTTATTAATTCCAATATTCCTCTCCAAATATATTTCCAAAGGTATCCATCAGGATGTTAAAATTGAGAGGAGCACTTTGACAGAGATAATCCAACTACATTTTGGCATGACAGTAAAAGCCAAAATTCAAGCAAAGAGGAATCTCTGTATTCCTCTTTGCTTTCAGGGCTCAACAAGTAAATGGACCTTCAAAAGATGATTTCATCAAGTCTATTTATTAATGCATTTCAAGTTTCAAAAAACCTTACATATCTTTGCACAATACTTTATTTTTTGCATTTTTTAGTAAAAATTTCCAAAGTGAACAAAAAAGAGACTGTATAAAACACAGTGGACATGAAATCGACAGTAGTATTTCTGTTTCATTGTCTTGAACTTCCTTTCGGCTTTACCACATCTTGACTTGCAGTGGAGAGTTCAGTGCACATTTCTGTTTTCAAAAAACATTTAACTTAGACTCAAAATAAAATAGGGCAGCATTTGTCTGCCAAAAATCCTACCACAGGATAACATTACAGGCAAAAAATTTACATGTTCCAAAGTCTACCACACTCAAGAAGTTACTAAGAACTCTTGCTGAATAAAAGTCACCATTTTAGAAATGCAAACCCACTTCCAATCTTTGCACAGTCTTAAAACAAATGTATTTAAAATGACTTAAAAGCAACTACATACACTTCTAACTAGTTAAGATCATTTAGAATTATTTATATAGTCTATTGGACTTGGGGTTTCATGTACAAAATTTGTCTCTAAACCATGTACAAAAAGCTGTATTTTGAAAAAGTTACCACATACTGTACAAGTTTACAAGGAAGAGATCCCATTATATTCTGTAACATTTTTGGCCTTGCTGGCTTGCGTCACATTATGAGAATGATTGTGTAAACCTTATACTCTTAAAAAACAAAACAAAACCAAAAAAAAAAACAAAGGAAGCCTGTCCAACCCTTAGTAAATTTTCTCCTAAGCAAAGCCAGGAAAATTATAGCCATTTGCATCTCTAATTAGCTTGGTGCTTTTGGAAAACAAGCAATAAATACATCACAAGCTTAAACATTTTGTAATGCCCCCTTTCATCTCCTGCATAGCAGTAAGCACCTTAAGACATCTTTTATTTAATCTTCAAAAATGCCAATTATTTACATTCGTAATAAAAACTCTGGAATGGGACATTGTGCTGTTGAACTTCACTACTGGTATAAATGTGGGAAAATTGGTAGTCCTAACTACAGTTTTAACTCTGCCTCAGTAGCCAGGCAAATCACTCTACTTTAGTGGTTATCAATCAACAGTATCATGCTGAAAAGTTATCCAAACACCTGATAAATTAAAAAAGAAAATAAAAAACTACAGCTTTTCTTTCTTTCCACATCCCTTAGAACATGAACTTGATTACCAAACTGTAAGAATATCTGAACAGCCCAAATAAAGTGGTTACAATTTTTAAAACAAGTTGAATAACAGGCAGAATTTTCTAATAAAGCATGGAAATATCTGATCTAACTATTCATTATTTCACTGAATAATCAGACAAATTAAAAATTTTTACGCTGAGCTACAAGGAAGACACTTACATAAAACATTTTTGAAACATTCTGACATTTGCAAAGTTGCAGAACACCTGCTAAATCTCTCTAAGACCATCCAGGCTTGTATGCTGTGTCTTAGCAGCTGTTGGATAAAGATGAAATGAGTGCTTGAAACAACTTTGATAACAATAAAAAAAGTGTGATTGGATTCAAAATTGCTGTGTAAAGCATCACAGGACCCTTGACCACTACACACCATCATCCTCTGTTATCCTGAGTATGTCAATTAAACAGTAATTTCTTCATTAATAGCGGAAAAGTTTTATAATACAAAGAAACATCCATATTGCAATTCTCTTGTTTACAATTGCACACAAGTACGGGTGTACGTTAGAAATACATGTCTGCATATAACAATGTATATACATTGACAGGTAATGTCTCCAATGCTGAGGTGGTCTAGCTTCCTAGCCTTGTCTGGCAGTTGAAAAATATATCTTTTTCTCAATTCTTGAGTAAAAGTTTTACTACAGCCATATTTGCCTGCAAGTGAAGAAAATGCAGCAATGAAGAGCACAGAAGGGGGAAAGAATCATGATATGCTAGGACTTTGTGCCACTAAATTAAAAATATTAGAGAAAAACACTTTTCTTCTTTTTGAGCTGGAAGATTCTCTCATCAAAAATTAATCACTTCCACTTGTTTTGAGGGCATATCATGCTTTTTTTTTTCCTCTTCAATTTTTGAGAGTTAGACTGGGGACAATGACTTATTAGGTTTTCTTTGGAGTGAGTTTTCCCATTGTAGGCACTAGGAAGAACCAAGGCAAAAAGCTGCAGTCAGCGTCTCATATGTCCCATCTGATAACTCTCTCGGGGCCTTTGCCGCTGTGGGGGCTGAGTGGTTTGTGGTGGTCTCCTCCTTTTTAAAGTGCCTGTTTCAAAGAAAAGTAGCCATTATTAAAATTAATTTTAGAAACTCAAGTTATTTCCAGAAGAGTTGCCCTGACCACGCAAATTAAGTACAGCTATTTTTCTGGAAGGCTTCGGATTCAGATCTGCAAAGTCTTAACTGGATGAGTAAGTGCATGGAGGACGTACAGAATACATTCACTATCTCAACAGTACTTTCCTAAACAGGCCAATTCTTACAAAATGCAGCATGGAATAGGAAATAAAAGGAACTATCATGCTGGAAAAAGTCCTCAAAGCTTTCTTTTGATATGCATATTAGGTTATAGAAAAATAAGACAATAATTAGATTTCCATTAATTGTATCACTCGCATCAATTCTATTTGTAGTTTCCCAGTGCCAGACTAAGAACTGAAATTTCTCTTTAGAACAAAACTGAAGAGAAAACAGTTTTCTATAATTAGCTGGAGTACTCACCTGGAAGTGGTTTATGAGGAGGCAACTTTGGATTACTGCTTGGAGTATGAACACTGCATATCTTAATGAAGCCAGCCATTAACATGATCAATGCAATTCCCATAAGCAACACTGCCCACCAATAAGCCTGAAAAACAAAACCAAAACAACAAAAAGATCATGTGGGGGCTGGCACACATACACAAGAGACAGAGGACACTGATTATGGCTTCTCACTGTGTTTTAGAAGTCATCAAAAAGCTTTCTGAAACATCATCAAGAATATGTGACTTAACATTTGAAAGAAATGTCCCCAAAGCTCTTCCACAGAAAAGCCCCAATACTTCCATTCTAGTATCAGAAGGGTACTTCACAAAAGATACACTCCAGCAGAGCTGTATAAGCCTAAAACAATCAACAGCTAACTCAAAATTGCCTATGCAGCTCTCCAAGGGTGTTTCACTCTAGCTCTTCTTCCAGTCTATTATTATTATTAAAGTGTCATCTAACACAATAAAAATGATTAATGCTAAAGATCAAAGTATTTAGTTCCTTAAAAGAAGTCAGAGCATTCAAATATGAGGAGTCAAAACAGTAAATTAAAAATGTGAATGAGTAGAGGTATTAATAGATCCTATGTATTTGTTTGTTTCCATTTCCCTTCAGTCTAGCAAACTTATTTGTTGCACACAGGGTGCTTACAGAAAATCTAGTGAAAGAAGGGCTAATTATATTTTGAAGAATGCTGAAGCACTCTGCACATCAACACTTATCAACTGTAAATCTTGATTACCAAGAACATTTCATATTAGACCTTGTAATATAAAAATATACTTACCACAATCCATTCAGCAATATTTTCATATAGCTCTGGATTAAAAATTGCTTTCTTTAATCTAGCTAGAGGGCCATCAGCATCTACGAGCCGACACCTCATAAACACATCACAGTAGCCTTTGAAATCATTACAGGGAGATCCAGGTTGCAAAGTAATGGTCTCAAGATGAAAGTATTCCTGCCAGCGGCTTGAGCCTGTGCTTGCACAAGTAGATGGGTCCACTGAAAAGTGAATACAAATTAATCAAATCATTGCTGTATTAAAAAATCCATGCATGAACACCCACCCTCGTGTTTAACTGTTCAAAATGCTTTTCTATTAATCTGTAAAAATGCAGAATATATTGTTTATTTCCCTGACAGCACAATGCAATGTCTGTCTGAAGCTATGTTTGAACAAAATGCTCTCAAAGCTAACAGAAACTCAAGTACAAACATCATGAGCAGGTTCCTCAGACCGCTCCTGCTCTATTTATATTTATGATTCAGATAAATCTTACTTTTCCTCATGCAGCAGACATGGCACAGTTCTCTATCATCCTTGCCATCTGAACTGGCACATGTACACTCCTCCAAGCCGTGCTTCTCACAGATAGAGCCCGCACATTGCTGTGGGAGACAAAAACACAGCAACACAAAAAATCAATTCCACTTTTAAGCACTCTGACATTAGGAAAGATATTAAAAATTAATATCTGAAAGCAAAATCACGGGTCTAAAGATGCTTATCAATAAAAACAACTGCTTCAATTTTTTTATAGCTTACAAACAAAAAATTATTACAGTTATTCAACATCAATATTTTGGCATATTTTCTAGTTTTTTAAAAGGTGATTTACCCTATTTTATTTTTTAACATGGTATTGTCTTTTATTACCTCAGAGTACCCTGCAAAACACCCACAGCATCACAGTTCACACTGAAACAAGACTACTCAAAACCACAGTCAGAAAAATAAATCTAAAGCATGTGTACACAAATATTTCTCTTGGAAATAATAAAAATTAATGGCAAAAAAGATTCTGTATTTAATTTCACTGTGTGAGGATCCTTCAAACTCCAAGTTCACTGTATTCATAATTTTGTTTCAAAATCAGTAACTATACAAAGATCATTCTTCTGTCTTTCAAATGGTTATAAATTAGCTGAAAAATATTACAAGCAGTACTTGATTAAAATCCTGGGCTGTGGAAAACAAACTTACAGCAACACAAGTTACAGGTCTTTAAGAGGATGATTTTTGCTTGTGTTTGCTTCCAAGTAAACATAGATCAATTTATAAGAGACTTCCCATCAATATTTCATAGCAACTGCCATGCTCTTTTTAACCCAGAAAAATAATGGCAGTTCAGAATCATTCTAATTCCATATGCCTGCACATCAGTGCTATATGTACATGTTTGGAGAAACTCTGTATTGCCAATAAACTAAATTCAACCTCCATTGGCAGTATATATCCAGTTTTCTAAAGCAACAGAATTATTGACCAAGACTGAAGTGAAAAGACAGCACTAGAAAATAAAACACTTTCATAATGCTGATTTTTACAAAAATCTTTAAATGTAACTTTCTCAGACAGTTCAGCTACCTTGGGATTTGTTACCTACTTCTTAATCCTTGGTGTACTTTCACTGTTATTTTGACTGACAACAATAAATCAAACAGCTATACAGAAAAAGAGACTGAGCTTACAGTGCAGTAAGTACAGAAACCGTATCAATTCACAATACAGTGCCCTGCAATAAACAACATCAGCAGTTAGATAAGACTGTAAAAACCATACCCCCTTTATGCAAACTTGGGTGTTCCTGTTGCAGACTGTGAAGTTTTCTTTGGGTTCAGATATTGGGCAGAGAGCACTGACCCCATTACACATCCCTTCCTTAGCACAGTCAGAGTCATTCCGGCACTTATCTGTCCTGGATTTGAAATCGCACTGGGCAGTGCAACACGGGCCTTGGCTGGGGCTGGAAAGAAACACAAATTGTGGATGCCAAGAAAAAGCATGAATCATTCCAAACAAACTATTCACCCTGAAACCTGCTCAAGCACTCAACAATTTTCTGGTTTGTGCTCATCAAAATGTAACTTGAAAATAATTTTTACCACAGCGTAATTATGCTTTTGTACTTCTTACTCATTGTACAAAGCATTTTAAACAAAATCAGTATTTTCATAAAAATGCAGGTAAGCAGATTCAGATTCTGAAATCCCCATTTAAGTTCCCACTAAATGCCCAAAGTTAAAGTGTAGTGTAACACATGTGAACAATACCTGCAGTTTTTGCCTGGTCTTAACTTGCATTTTTTATCTTCTGGTTGGTTTGCATCATAACAGCAGTCATCTTTACACTGGTCACTGTATCCACAATCACACTGTTCTCCTTGTTCAACCAGTCCATTACCACAGATGGGCTGCCCAGACTCTGAAAAATGCCAGTATATTTATGTACAAAGCAGTACAAAGAATATGCAAACACTTATAAACCTTAACAAGCACCCAGCTAATCACCACTGAAAGAGCCTGGTCAAGTTGGACTTTAGACCAGGGCTCAAGTCAACTTGCAGTACAGCTTGACACCCAGCTTAGTCATTCCCACAATTCATAGAATTGTAGGCCTCTGAGTAAAAGGTTTTGGCTGCTAAGAGTGGGAGTGTAAGAAGCTTTCTGCTCAGTGTCCCAGGGAGCTGTATCCTTTCCTGCACTCCTTTACCAGTCAGAGGACCTTGAGGCAAAGGCTGATGGTACTGGGGAGAACTACTCCAAAACCCAAACCTACTGAGTACATGTACAAACCCATGTGAGCAGGAGCTCACAATATTTGTGAGAGCTCACACATCAGACTCCAGAAAGAAATATTAATACAAAATTCTTTTTTTCAATGTCTAAATAGGATTTCCTGCAGTTTAATATGTGCTCCTTTCCCCCAGTCCTTTCACAATGTGAGCATGACTGAAACCAGTCTGACGCTGTTTGTTTACTCCCTCCCACCAGGCATTTACAAAGACAGAGAAGAGCCTCCCCCAGCCTTCTCTGCTCCACACTGAACAGGCTCTCTTGGATTCTTCACTTATGTCAGATGCTACAGTCCCTTAATAATCCTTATGGCCCTTTGCTGGACTCATTCCAACATGTCCTGCTGTTTCTGTGCTGGCCAACTCAGAACCTGACACAGTACTGGGGACTCAAATTCAGTTCTTTACTTGCAATAAATCTTTCAGTACATTTTAAAAATTAAGATAAATAAAAATAAATTTTAAAAATTTAATTAAGCATTACAGTACTATCTTAGCTATTCTGCTTTTAGGAGGATTAAATACATACCAACGAAACAATTATTTCTCTTTTTCTCAAGAACTTGGCTGATATTTCGAATGCTACAGATAGAGAACTTATTGTTGTTAAGTTTGTCCCCAGACGTAGCTCTTGCATACATGATATAATTGCCATTTTCCTTCTGTCCCAAGTTCTTGGACTCTCCAGGAGTGCACTCCATTCCAGAATCATGCTGCAAAACAAATATTTTAAACTTGATCATGGCAGGTGCAAAAGTAGCCTGGATTTGATAGCCTTAACACAGAACAAGAACAAAAATAAACCACCCTCTTACACTCTCAGGTTCTTTGCAATACAAAAACTATATGAAAACCAAGGTTTGATTTTGGGTTTTCTTTGTTTTGTTGTTGGTTTTGTTTCCCCCATTTCTTAAATTTCATCTTATTTGCATTCTTGATAATTTACCCCAAGTGCATGACCTGGGATGAATGTTGACTTGGGTAAGCTGCCATCTCCTAAAAAGAGTGGCTTTATGATCACAAAAAGTTTATCAGCATTCTGTGGAATAAAAGCAGGTGGAGTTAATAGAAGCCATAGTCTATTCTTCTTGTTTGCTTTGAGGGAGGTACAAAGAGAACTTCAAAACAGAGCAGGAGTCTGCCAGCCAGTGACTACATCTACAACACCCAGCATAAGGAATAAAATGCATTACAGACTGGCAAAACAAAAAGCCTCATTGCTTTCAAGCTTGCCATAAACAAGTTGCATCCCTAAATGTCTGTGAAACAGTTCTGCTCAAAAACATTCTTCCTGGTATCCTAATTCCCTCCACTATTTTCTTACATAAACTTGTAAGTATAAAATATTGAACATTCAACAAGGGAGCCACTTGCTGAATGAAGTGTCATCTTGATCAATTTTGCAGTGCTTCCTCCTCCTCTCCAAGATAAAGTACAATATGTTTAACAAGATGTGTGTGACCCTACTCTTCACAAAGACAGAGAAGTATTTGGGGAACAATACTAAAGTACCTTTATATGGGATTGAACTGATATAAAGAAACAATTCACAAAATGCATTGTTGCACCAGTGTTGTCAAATACTCAAAAGGGCTCAGTTGCCATCCACTTTGTATACAATGAATGTGCTCATATACTCATGGAGTCAGGATTCTGCTTTTCTTGTTTGTTAGAAGTAAAACCTCCATTTGTAAATCACACCCCATGAAATGGCTGAGAGTGAGTTAACAGATCAGCAGTAATACTTACAGGGGAACCAAAGTTATGCCCAACCTCATGTGCAAAAGTAATGTGAGAAACCTTGGGGGGCACATGAGAGCCATAGTTCTGGACAGTGATGATTCCAGTGTTCAGAGACTTCTTCTTACCATCTGAATACAATTTGCTTTTTTCACATATTCCACCAGAACTCCCTGCATTCAGACAAAAGTACAACAGTCATACATTTAGGGAAAAAAGTGTGTTACTTGTCTACTGACATTCAGACTTCATGCTATGACTATCTCATAGCCCTGAAGGCTTGTCTAGAATTACCTGAAGGGGCTCCAACCCAAGCCAGACCAAGGACTCCATCATCAAAATCACGGTCTGTAAACACATAGGCCAAGCAATAATCATCATGATTCTGTTCTGAGTTCAGCTCCAGAAACTTCTCCACACCAATGTTAGGAAATCTAAAGGGATTGGAAGAGTCCTTCTCATCTACGGTTGTGTTAATCTAAAAGGAAATTGAAACAAACTGTAAGACAGGATTCATTTCCACTTGCACATTCCAGCTGAGAGGCTCACTGTTGTCAGTACCTTGCTATGTTACATAGTTAAAGATGTTGTTTAAAATTTAAAAGCCTCAATTGTAAATTACCATCCCAGTATTTGGAAAACAAAGCACTACAGTAAATGAAGAACTGAATTTATGTAGTAAATCTGCATTCTCTTATTTCCTTCTATTTCTTTTCCATCAGTACCCAAAACTTTGTACTTATCCTCCTAAATTATCCCTTTTACAAGGAAGTCCCAACCTGGATAGCCATTATTTGTGTTAGTACTAAAGTCACTGGAGAATAGCAACAGTGTCTTCATCACACAACAATGGTGTTGAGACAAAGTTGATTCCTATAGAAAAACTAACCACAGCTTAATAACAGAAGTAGAGGGCTTTTGACAATAATAACTAAAACCAAACTAAATAAATGGTTTAGGGCATAATTTACTGCAGAGACACTTGTACTTAAGAACTATTATAAAACAATAAATGGGTACAAGAGAAAGGGACATTTGAAGAACACAGCCCCAGAGCAGCCCCAGTGGAGCTGAAAGCATTTCCAACACAACTTACTCTGATTCGTTTCACCATGAAGCTGATGTTACGGATCCCTGAAAAATCTGTTGACTGGTAAATGGTGTCAATTGCTTTAACATGGCTGGAAATCTGTCAAAAACAAAAGTATCTACAGTTCAGAGAGCTCAATAGGTGCAAGGCCCACACTCCTACAATATATGATATTGTGCTGCAGGAACTCCTGACAAGCCTTCTGAATTAAATGATGGCACATAGTGGAAATAAATCACTACCAGTACCTGCATCACCACCATGCCAGATGCCACCAAAGGATTTTGATTTTTTTAACACATAATACTATCAACTTTCAGATAGCTGTTTGTGATACTCCTTTACTCATTGCTTTGGTAAGACACCACTGCAGTGGAAATCATATTCAAAGCATTGTATTTCTTTTTTAGAGAAAAAAAATATTTGTTAAGAATTATTCTTTTATTTCTGGGAGAAGACATATGTGAAAAAAACTAATAATTTACCTTTTCTAGCATGCAGAAATGCTAATTCACTAAAAAACTGTTTTTGAAGGTGACTTCTGAGCTTTGAAAAAGGCTACTCGAATTGCCTATGTATAGTGTGATAAATAGTAAAATTCAGATCTGCAATAGTAAAATTCGATCTGCAAAATTCAGATTGGCAGTGCAACTTCAGACTTCAGGAGAAGTATGTTAACATGCTAGCTATACTTTTAGCAAATTACCACTAAATCATATTGATCCTTTTCCCAGTTAATAGTGTATTGACAAATGAAAAGCTTCTGCCTTTAGCTGCCACTGCTTTTTTAACTATCCACTACATCACATACTACAGGAATAGATCTCAGCATCATTAGCTCACAGTGTTTTGAGCTAGAATTTCAAAGGGAAGCCTATGCCACTGTTAAAACAGAGGCTTAGCAGGCTGTCAAACAGGACAGAACTCTTCAGGAAATATTTTTCTGAGTAAGAACTGAGAACAGAGTGCAAGTGCTGCTCAGAGGTGCTAAACACACCACAGCTGCCATTAAAGGAGGCACAAGCACCCAGGACTTTTGCCACAGAAAGAGCTCTTTTTAGCAAAATAAAAAATGCTATTTCAATTATGTCAAGACCACTTTAACAAACGAAACAAGACATTATAAAGTAAATAAGCAAAAATACATGCAGGTAAGTTCCATGAAATTTATCAGGACTACCTGAAGTAAAAGAAGGTAATTTAAAACAAAGGGATTGGAAATACCTGTGCAATCACAGCTTCTCTGGTTCCATAATGCTTGTAGAATAAATGATCAGTCTGGATATACAGCTGACACGTGTTTTTTTCAGCCTGAGTGGCACGCTTTTTTCTCAAAAGCTGGGGATCATCCTTCTTAGGCTCTTCAACAGGCTTCTACATATGTACAGGAAAGAAATACATTAATTTTGTAGTTCCACACTAGATTACCTAAAAATAACAATGGTTCTAAACATTCTCCACTAATACAGACAGATTTTCATTCTTTTTCCTTAAGAATCTTTGTAACTTCTTTACAAAGTTTGATGACTTTTGAATTAAGTACGTTATGCTCAGTTTTCAAATACTTTTAAGGTAATCTTAGCAAAAGCTCTCTCTGCACTTAATTTTATACTACAAAAGGTAGTCAATGTTATGTAGATTTTTTTTTCATTTATGTGATCTTTGCAATTTTTCTTTTTTATAATCCTTTTCTAAGCTAGACAAACAGTTGGTAGGTTAGGGAAAAAAATCAACACTGGTGGGTCTCAACTGCACTTTCCCTAACACCAGTTATTTCAAATTGTAATTCCCTTAGTCAGCATGGAACAAATGGGGCACTGAACAAGAAGTTAAAGGAACACTGGTTAGTCAAAGTGGAATCTGGTAGCACATTGGCCTTACAGTACTCACTGGTTGATGACCCTCTCTTTCCAAAATGTTTTACAGACAAATTTTGGGGAAAGCATGTTATTGTTACCAATGCTGGAAAGCACATTAATGTTGACAATTTCTGGAGTCACAACATAAATAAACTAAGTTGCTGATGCTATTTAACAAGCCATATTGCATAGTTTTCTGGGTATATATTTAGCTGACACCACAAAATTATGCCAAGATTTGGAACAGCTCAGAACACAGTACAGTCTAAAACTCAGTAACTTGCTGTCAGAAAAAAAGTATTTTGTGACATGAGGTGCAAAGCTGAATGCAAACCCACGGTGGGACTCCACCCAGGCCCAGAGGCTCCTTCCACAGGACACTTACCTCTCACAGCAGCCAATCTGTAACGTGCTGTGACCCCCACAAGCTTACAGGGTTGTTAGGAATACCCTCCCACCAATACCACTTAATTTTCCACTAAAAGCACCCAGATATCTTAACTGTGTTATATTAATATAACTTGAAAATCTAGAAGTTATTACTCTATAATACTTGGAGATCAGGGGATCTTGAGACTCTTCCTTCTGAATTGCAATAAAGTATATTCCTTATTTCAAGCTTGATTTCCACATCCATTTAAAATTCTAACTATTGAAAAAATTGAGATCATGTAGGATTCGTTAAGACTGTAAGTAGCACAGCTGGGTTACAGAAGCAACGAGGAAAAAAAAAATAGAAAAATTATGTTAAAAAGAAACCTCCAGCAATAATTAAACTATCTCACAATGTGGAGGGGTGATAGCTCACCAAAAGTAAAAGAGACAACATACAAGAAATAGGAAGTTATCACACTAAGTACTAATCAACATAATCCATTAGCCTTTGTTGTACCTCTGTTGTTGGTTCTTCTATACCAGTCATCTGGTACTTCTGCATTCTTTCAAATACTGAATGATCTGCACAACCTCCTTGTGGTCCATATTTATGTGGATATTCTAAAAAGAGGAAGGCCAGGTTGAGTTTTCAAATTCCAAGTACAAGTCCAAAATATGGCTGCATCAGTGCAACTTATTCAGTTGGTGTCCAATATTGTGCATGTGGTTTGAGGGAAGCATTAGAAGATTCAAGATCTATGCAGCTTTTTTTCTTAAACATTTCTACTAAGGCATTCTTAGTTTTAAAAACAGAACAAAATTGACATTTGCTTCTTAACATTATTTTCTCAGGCAGCATAAGAAAATATGATGAGCAGTGCCTAACATAAGAACAAGAGCTTTTATTTACACATCTGTACCCACTTGCTAAAACTAAAAGCAGCCTTCAAAAAATGACATCACAATGGAAAGGAATTAGATATCAAGTAAAGACTAAAGACTGCTTGGGTAAGAGCCAGGATTTTCTTATGCTACTTGGTAAACAAACTAAGAAACCTCGCTAACATTCTTAGAGGATTTTATTATTTTATTCATCTTCCACTGATTTTTTCCAGGTTTTCACATTATGCTACTTAACTATCAATGCATAAGAAGGGAAATGCTAATGGATAGACCCACGGTTTAGTTAACCACTCCATGTTAGTTAAACATGCTGGAGATCCAAACTAGTGAGAATATCCCACAATCACCTGTTTAACAAGGGCAGCTCTTGCAATAGTTGCCAGTGCAGTTGTCATTGCACAAGGGAATTTGCTTCAGACACACGTGCTTAGCTTTTACTGTCAGTACCTATGGCAGATTTGTAACCTGCATTTGCAGAAGCTTCCTCTGGAGATGAGAAACACTCAATACTTTTCCCTTTGATTTCTTTGCAGATTCGACCTCATCATAAATTGGTGCCCAAATCAGAAATAATGGAATACAGATTATGGAAGCCACAGATCTGAGTGCTTAACAAGTCAGTTTCTGTGGGGCAAACCACAGTTTTAGCACCATCTCAGAGTGCCATTCTTGTCAGAAATGTACAGACTTTACCAAGGTTTGATGTATTTTGGAAGTGCTTGGTTGGTTCATTTGTCTTTGCATTTTTGTTTGGTGAGGGGGTGTTTAATTTTTAGAGTGGAGATCCAAATTCATGGAGTAAACAGAACAGACATGTAAGAGTAGAATTGTAAAGCCTAGGCACCAAGGACCTGATGCTCACATTATATGATTTCAGGTGATTTTGGACTAGCTCTAGTCTGGGCTCTGGAGTCAAGGCTTGGCAGGAGCTGAAGCACAGCAGATGTGCTCCCTTGGAGTATGAGCTCTGCTATGGTTTCATCTGACAGCTGCCTTTAATTATCTTTGACTCTTATGCCTGTTTCTTACAGTCATACTGCATGATATGTTAAACTATTTCAATATACAGCTTACCTTGTCAGTTTATTTCATAACTTTCTACATATTGGTTTCCCTCATTTCAATTTCTCCCACCACACAAATACCATTTTTGAACTGCTGTCTCATCACATTCCTCCCAGCACAATTAGCCCTAACACAGTGCCAGAAGAATGGAGAGAAAAACAGAAAAATACACTCTTGCTGCAAATCACCTCACCCAATTTGTTCCAGCATGGTAGTGGAACACTGACCTGGATACAACCAATATTAAACAAAAAGCACCACTCTTGGAGTCACCCTCTACTTTTTTGGGAATCCTGTTTAATATCACTCCAATAGATTGGAGTTACGAGCAAAGACCTGTAGGTACAATCCTTCCTTTTTCCATCTCCACCACTCTTTTTTCCTCCCACTATAGTACAAAACATTCTACTGTATTCAGTCTAATGTAAATTTTCATTACCTACAACCTCATTTCACATCACCAACTGTTTATCTCTGCAACAAGAGCAGGTTACCCAGGGGCAGGAGCCCATCCTGCCTTTCCCCCACACACTGCCCCTGCAGAAAGCACTGAACCCTGGAGCAGCTCCTGCAGGAGCCCCACTCTGCAGCATTACAACAACTGACAGAACAGTACTGCAAATAAATGCTCTCAGTGTATTACACAAAATAATCTGTCTTTTCCCTCTTTTGTCTTTGTTTTCCAAAGATGTTAGGAAATCCCTTAACACATTTTTTATACTGATTGCCTGCAATTCAAATATTTCTCACTTCAAAAGTAATAGTCTAGTAAAAAACACTTTAAAGCCATGACAGTTAAAATTACAAAAAAAATGAACACAAAACAGTCTGCAACAGAAATTGCCAACGTTTAGCACATGCTGGAAAAGACAAATCTCCCAGAGAGATTTGGAACCACCCTGCTAATCACAGGAGACAGGTAAAACAGGATAGTTCACTTTGGAACCATTTCTAACTTACAAGGAAAGTTACATATGATGTTTTTATTTGCTGAATGCTGAGCTGCCCCCTAACCATGAAGGCACCATTCCCTCATCATCTTTTGAGACTTCCTATTTCCATCATGCCCTGCAGCAGTTCCATTTTTAAATATCTGAAGCTAAGCAAGAACTATGTGGTGCCAGATGACTTGGCCAGTTTTGACCCACAACACAAGTCTCATCCATGCTCTTGTGAAGCTTTTCAATGCTCTGAGATGTGCCAGGTTTCTGTGCAGCCTTCTGCCAGCTCTTGGGGATCAAGAGCTTCTTAGCCTATCCCTACCACAACCCTGAGAAGTGGAAAGGATGAAACCTGCTTTCACCATGAAATGATTGCTTACAGTGAATGCAGAGTGGAGGAGAAAATAGAAGACTATTTTCCTACAGAGCAACAGTAGAGGAGGTTAATAACAGGTTCAATCTTCTAAACAGAAAAAATCATCAGGCAAAAAACCCCAACTTTTTCTTTTCCAGTACTGTCCACTTTCAGGTTTTGTACATCCTGGTAGAATGTCAGAAAATAAACAAGAGTAGAATGAAATAACACTAAACCTAAAACCACCTGCAAAATTTTGTCATTTCATACCTTCTGACTACAATGTCTTATTCTAACTAGATGACAGATGATTTTTTTAATGATATATACAACTCCAGATGCTCAAACGAAGTTTTTTTTCCCTTTTAAGAAGATGTACTACTACCTTCCAGAAAGACATTCCTGAACATTTGGTTTTTCTACTTCTCATTATCAGTCACTATTATGATCTGTTAAGCATTTAGGTTAACTACTTAATAACTACTGGATTTAGGCATCTTGGGCAAGGATTACATCAAACTTCCATTACAAATGATAAAACTCAATTCTTTAACAGCCATAGAGATTTTCCCAATACTAGCAAAAGCAATAATATCAGAATAAAACTGAAATGTAAGCAGAAACAAAAAAAAATTTCCATATTGCAGATTTCATTTGCAGCACTCTGTGATGCTGTGCTCCCATGACAACTGTCATCACAATGTGATGAAAATGAAACCAGGTTCTCATTAATAACACAGTTTGCAATGGTCAGTCTCTTCAGCAGAGAGAGCTTTCCAAAGTTACAGAGCACTTCACCTTCTGTTCTTAGTTGTATGGCCCTTCCAAGATCATAAAGACAATTAAGTGACCATGTTAATTTTCCAGAAGGCCTGAACAGGATTTTCCTGTATACTGTTATCTGAATAAATACTGGTTTTGTGTTTTTCAGTATGAACTCAGGGATACACTTGAAGCAAATATGATTTAAATAAAGTAAATATATCCCCATCCTTAAAGAAATGTTTCCTAAATATCTTAATGTAAACAGAAATTTGCATCTTTCTAACCCCAAATTATAAAACAGTTTGATCAAGACTGGTTTAAAACCATTCAACTTGTGTTTCAAGTCATGAATAGAAGGCTGCCTTCCACTGGTCACCAGATCCACTGTAACAGACAAAAGCTGCCTTATAAAGTTGACAATATAATCCCCATTTACAAAACAACTTTTGTTTAACTACTGAAAAAGAACTCATTGAGATGCTAATCATATGTTGCATTGTGGTTTCTGAAAAGCACTAAAAAGCATATTGTTTCAAAAGGCTGAAACATGGGTGACCAAAAAAAATACCCAAATTAAAGCAAAGATGACTTTTTACCTCAGTCTCTCCCGAGTTAGAAATGTGATCACTTTTGTTGCTTTTGTCCTACATAAGATAGTAGTGGTTCGACTCTATTTTATGAGAGCTAGCTTTAGATTAGAGCAGTAACAACAAATTAACAACAAATCTACTACAAAGCTTAGCATTTTGAAGGTGTAGGGGTCTTTTTGGAGCTGCAGTTCAATGCAAAAATAGGTCTCACAAAAGAAAAAAATAATTTAGCTTCAAAAGCACCCTTCAGAAAGAGACAGAAGCAGTTGTACACTCCAGATAGTTCAGACAACAGAAATCCTACAGGCATCTATGGCCCCAGTGACTGAAGTGCCACTATACAATCAGAACACAGGCACATCAGACTGCACGGGCAGCAGCCAACAGGAGTGATGTGTTTTTAAATAGTGCTGCTTAGACTTCTCTCCAGGATGAGCTATTTTCAACCCTGCTGAGCAAGCAGCAATGTTCACTCGCTTGGCGAGTTGGAAGCCATACTGCACTGCTGCTTTAATGTGGCTCACTGGAATAGATTTACACCATGCCCTTTGATAATCTCATTTTGTTTCTAACTGATGGTTTTGGTGCACTAGGTTCAAGAGGAAAAACTATGTAAGCCAACATACCAATACCTGAATAATTAAAAACACCCCAACACCCCTGCTCCCATTCATTTAATAAGACATTAGTAAGAACCAATTTCAACATTACTTTTTCCAGTTCCCAAAGCGACCCATTTACTCTTCCAACAGAGATCACTCCTACAAAACAGCAATAGTAACTTTCATAAAATCAATTTATCTGCTTCTTTAAGGCACAGTTCTATTTCTGTCAGTATTCGACAACAGTGAAGAGTATTTTTAGTCACTCACTATTTACAGCATTAGGAACTGGGACATGAGAATCTTCTTGCTTGTCTCAACCTTTGAAAACTGGGCACATCACTGCCTTATGTCTCTTACTGTCCTCCCCCTCTTTTCGACAAGGTTAGTTAATAAAACCCTTTATGAAGCTGACAGTGACTTATTTACACAAAGTCCTACATAAGTGGAAGTCGAACATTCCCACTATCAAGCAGTGAACGGAACTGTTCAGTGAGACCAACAAGATGCAACACAAAACTTGTGTGAATTATTCACAGAAATGTTATGAAAGATGTATCTTACAGTTCCACACCAGACTTTTGTAACTTTTTTATTACTTTCCTCCACCACTCTCCTCCTAGAGCAGCAAAGCCAGTAATACTCCAACTGCAGCTAACAGGGAAAATTGCCTTCTCCCTTTTGAACTGACTTCCCCCCTGCTGAACTGACCAGCAATGCTCTGCAGAGATGAAAATGAAGCTCATGCTGCAGCTTCTCTTTAAGAATCAAAAATATGAAATGCTATCCCATAAAATTATTCTCAAATATGGGTCTTGTAAGCACCAGGAAAATATACACTTAGAAAACAAATACTGTTCACAAATCCAGTAAATGCTTTCGTTCACAAGCTCTTTAAAATTATGGAAATTCTATTTGCTTTTGGGTTAGTAATCATATTTACAGAATGAGATAACAGGAAGGACAAACATATTTGCTAGCTCACAGCAATTTTAATATACTCAGAGACAGCACATACTGCCACTGAAAGTAAAACAGAAAAAAAACCCAACCCAAATTTGCTGAGATTTTAGTGGAGAAAGATCACTTCACTGCATTCACACAAGAGAAGTAATCAAGGAGAGCAATATGCAATAACCCTGTGTTTTTTTCACTGGCTTACAGCACCAAGAAAGCTATAATATACAAAGCCAAATCACAGTCAGAAATTTTCCTCATCTAGCTTCCTATTCTTTGACATTTCTTTTCACAATGCAGTCTCATTATGACATACTTTGAAAATGATTTATACATATATCATTATCAGACTGGTTCAAGTAATTTCGAGTGATCTAATCCAAGCCTCCTCATCCAATTCCAAACGAGATTTCAAACTCAAGTCTTCTATGGTTTGCACAGTGGCCTGATGGGACATGTTTTTAAATGAAGTTATGGTTTAAATTGATTTTTAAGCAAGACTGACATCGTGAAGTCAGCTTCAATAACCAAAAGTTAGTCTTAAACTGACACTGCTAACATCTACCTTTGATATCTCCTTGATCCTTGAAGGATTCAAAGTTGGAATCACAACTTTACTGCAGTACTTTTGAGGTTCAGTATAACTTAAGCATCAAACAAAACTGATTTGTGTTACATCTGAAGACTGATCATACATAAATAGGCATCTAAAGTGCAGAAGAACTCTGGTGCATCAGTTCTGACGATGTAGAAGTATTTCATGATACTTTTTCATCTCTCTGAGCATTTGCAACTGAAGCTAGATTTCTGGGGCTACACTTGTCAAATTTAAGTACTATTCTCTGTACATTTCCATCAGCTATTGTGTAAAATGGGACATACTGGGTGCCACCACCTCTTCTTAAGAGCTCTCTGAAGGCACATGTGTGAGACACATGCAGGGGAAGCTTTTATTTCACATAAATGTCACTCTCAGGGGGTATAGGTAATCATTTAGAGCCCTGAACTTTTATTATCTTTTATTTTCCAGGTCAGAACATGGAAGAGTAATCAGTACAGATAATTTTATGAATGCATTTTTCAAAGAAACGTGTATCCATTGGGTAGGAAATGTACTGCTTGCACTCTTAAGCCTGACTGCTAAGGATTTCTTAAAATGGCAGAATAAAGACTGCCTTTGGCTTGCCATAAATCTCTCTCACACCATAACTGTATATGAATCACTTGAGGACAGCACAATTCACAGGGTCATACATAACCCAAAGTCTCATTTGATGCTTACAAATGGCATACAGGTTTTGACATTTAATAAAAAAAATATTTCATCTGTAGCACTAAGTGGAAGTACTCACTGATATCATCTTCATGATAAATGACAGAGTGGAATGGTAGGTTTCTGTCCTTTATGTATCTCTCTGCTGGCTCAATATAAAAGGTCCCACTGTGAGTTTGGATGAATCCTTCAAATTTTCCATCAATAACAGACCCATGAGTAAAACTTCCCTGTTCACCTGTTAAGGCACAAAGTGTATTAGATTTTTTATACCCTTCAAAAATCCTTTTTAAGACTAAGATTATCCATCAGTAAGACAACCAGCCACAGCAAAGTCACACTCCTTATACATCCATTCATACAATTTGAATAAATAATAATATCAGATCATATACAGAACTTTTAAAGCTTTCAAAGAAAGACTTCCTTATATTCAAGACATCCATTTTTCTCTTCAAGCATAATGCTCTTAAAGTTGTAGCTAGGTTTAAACTTGGTATAGTGTGAATTTGTATTTGTAACAGTCACAATAAGGAAAAGTACAACTGTCAAAGTTTAATCACTGACTGCTACAACATGAGCATCCCAACAGCCTTTCCCATATAAAGGATGAAAGATTACTCTGCTAAAAGAATGTTTATGTACTCCTCCATTGGGGAAAGTTCAGAATCACACTATCAAAAAGCCTTCTGACCTACTCAAATAACTGGTAAATTGATCTGCCTAGATGCATATGAAGCCTTGTGTTTACTGCTTTTCAAAGCTGAAAATGCTCACTTCAATACTGCAGAACATGGCTTAGAAAGACCTTCAGGAAAACCAAACAAACAGCATAAAGAGGGACAGAGTATATCTTAATCCATTTCTTCTTTCCATTGGCTTTTATTTCTGTAATTCCTTTTCATTTTAAAATCAATTTTATCTTTTGTATTTAATAAAATCAGATATATTACCCTTAATGATGGTAACTCTATATTCTTTTTATTCCTTTAAAGTAAAAATGGCACTTGATTTCTTTTTACTTCAATGCATACAATTTTTCTTTTTTTAAAATGCATCAGACTTCTATGAAGAGTATGTTTATAAACAGAGTTGAAATTCAAGTATGAAAATTATTAGATAAAATACTCATTTAAGTGTCACTCATATATAAAAGCAGATCAGAGTTTCAATGTATTAGATGTATTAGTAAAGTTTAACAAAAATCTAATCATACAGATACCAATTTTCTCCACGTACTATTAGAAAGTTCCTGTTTAAAACTGCTGCACTTCTACCCATTTTAGAGTGTTATACTTACCATAAATGTGTCCAGTGTAAATATGGGAGGTATCATAATCAATTACTTGGTTCGATATTTCTACTTTAAAGTCATCACTAAAAAGAGATGTGTCTCTCTTCATTCGAAGGTTGAATTGTCTAAAATGAATAAAAAAAGATAATACATTGGCTTAGAGCTCCAGCTACAAGAGCACTAAATAAAGTACTTCAAAGCAACATTTTTGTGCAAACAATTTGCAGACCTTTTAAAATTTATCTGTAGAAAATGTTTTTACTGTACGAGAATTAGACTAGAGCCTAGAAGAATTTTTTTTAAGAAAGATTCTCTTTGATGTTTTTGATATAAGTAGCTAAATTTACAAGATTTAAGCCAGAAAACACATTAGACACATAATTCTAAAATGGTGACTTGGACTATACACTTGTTCAGAAGACACTTGAGTAGCTTAGGAAAAATGCAACTATTTTACCTCACAGCACTGTGAAGCAGAACAGATAAAAATGGCTTTTACTTATTTTACTTTCATTGATGACACAAGTCAAGTACATCTGGGTTAGAGTCATCTAAAAACCGTGACCAGCAGAGCTGACCTTCACAGTGAAAGTAGTATCCAAGTATGCTACCAACAAAATTACCCAGGCAATTAAGAGCTATAGTGTAAAGCTGATTAAATCTAGTTACCTTTTACTAATGAGCTGAAGCATACACAAAGTGTATCTTCAGTCTCCACCTGCACATTAAATATGACACCACGGTTACAAGTATTTTGAAACATTAAGATGTACATTAACATGCAAACTTCAAGATCAGAAAGAAAACCATGCCTACACTTAAAACCTGGGAAGGGCTGTAGTGACTCATGTTGACTAGTCAGTAATGCAAACAGCATTTCACAATCAAACTGTGTTTATTATTACTGCCACAGTGAAGCTTTTAATAAAGCTTCAAAGCAAGTACTCTCCTCTGGCAATGTGTCACAGGTATCTGCTACAAGGTTATGAAACTCTGAGATGTGGCTGGTACATGGGGAAGGTTAAACTTCAGCAATTCCCTGAGAATCAGGCTTTGTGCCAAGGCCAGCAGTGCTCCTAACACAGTTCCGGTATAGATGTATTTTATGAGGAAGATCCTCCTGTTACAAAGGAAGGAACAGTTCACTGTGCACCTGGATACTGGCATCACTGAGAGACAAGAAATAAGAATTATTGTTCTTCAAGTTCTTCTTTTTACTACCTCTGCCAGAACAGTCCTTCAGTAACCCAGAGGTTCATGAGAACGAGGAAATAACATGAACAAGCAACCCAGAGACACATGGCAGGACTGAATGCTACAAGATTACCCAAGAAATTTTTCGAGGGTGGAGTGATGGGCAGTGTGGAGACTCGAAGCCCCTTCATGTGGCTCTTATGGGCAGAAGTTAAAAATGAACAGGCAGAAAGAAATTAAGACCAACACTGATGAGAATATGACAAACTTCATTTAAGTACTTTAAAAAGTTATATTTACTTTGGATGTAATATGCTGCTCAGGGTGTTACACAGATTAGAGATCCATTTTAGTCTGACCTTTCCCTGTGACTGAGTTGTCCCACTCGAGGATGGATCAGACTCTCAGTGCATTTGAACTGAAGTTAAATGGCATGAGATCCTGGACCCATTAGAATCTCTCCTCCCTTCTCTAGTATTTGATGGAAGATTTACCTTTCCTCATGAAAGAAAGTTTTTGGGGAAAAAAACCCTCACTCTATATATAGCACTTTTCTTTTAGAAGTGTATACACCATTTCTTTAAAATTACATTTTTCTGGTTGTTTTCATGTATGTTTCAAATAAAACAGAGGAGAAGTTGTCTCTAACACTCAACTCCATCAGCAATTTTGTATGGCTTTGAAGTACACAATGCAAGATAATGCAGAACTTCTGATATATTAACTCCCATCCACACCAGCAGAGTCAGGGGAAAAAAACCCAGAACCCGATCCCAGCCTGAAAGCCGGTGATTTACCAAGCTCAACTTAGGGTAACCCCAAGACCACCATGGATGGACGAGCCCTAGGCCTGATCTGTGAAGCCATCCAGGATATCTTCAGTTGCTGCTCTCACCCTTACAAACCAGCAGGACAATCCTGGTGGTCATGGGCTACCCTTGGTGGCCATCTAGCCACGCTTTAGGGCCAGCCTTGAGTTCTGCCTACACACCCAGGACTCGCTTCTAAGGGGGAAAGGGGCTCAGTGGAGTTTAATGAAGCTGGGAATGGTTGTTCCTTCTGTGGGATACCCTTCCATCAACATCACCTGTATGTCACTTTAAAATGGACTGTTAGAAGTTACATGTAGCAAATTAAAAGTTTCACCAGCCTAAAATCCAGGAAGGCTCTCTTTATCCTCCTTTAATTTTCACCCTCTCCTTGCTTTCCACATTGTTACATAATAAACACTACATATTCTAACTGATGTTGCCAATTATCTATCTTTTAATAAAATTAGCTCTATTTGCAGGATAAGAGAACTACTTCAAATACAAAAAAAACTCAGGTGTGCTTCACACTAACAATTTTCCATTTGATTTTTTAAACTTAGTTCTACTATTAGATAAACTGATCATCTGCCAGCTATTTTTAAAGAGGTCTTTCAAACAGGTTTCTTCTTAGTCATTCAAACATGCTTGATGAGAACAGGATTATCTGTCTGGACTGTTCACCTTCTTAAAAAATTGACAAATATTCATTTACTTCTCCCCCACTAAAGTAGGGAAGAGATAACTTGGGACTGCAGGGAGGAAAGGGGCTGGGGAGGGTGGAGGAGTAAACAATCATCTATTCATCTCTACTTTCAATAATTAACAACTTTAGCACAACACCAAACTTCAAACATAAATTCTGCCCTGGATTAAACCCAGTAACTTCAGGACTCTTCAGAGGACAGGAGACTCCAGGGAAGTTAAACGAATCTGTCTATATCATTACTGAATATGGTTTCCAAACTGGCCAAAAGAAGAAACAAGAAGCTTCAAATAAGCCTTTCAGCAATTACAGTTCCTACAGCAAGCACCAAGTTCTCAGTGCAAACGAAGCTATTCCTTAGCCTAGCTACAGACCAGGCAGAAGATTAACTAATTTCAGAAATATGCCTCTTTTAGTTACACACTTTCTACATCACAGAAGACACTTCTCAGCAGTAGTGATCTCTAGAATAGAATTAAATCAATTAAGACCAAGTTTTGACCTTGCTTATTTGTTACTGCTTCTGTATTCCACAGAAAACTGATAATTGATACAGTAAAGAGAATACTACTTAGCTACTATATGGTTGCCCATTTGGTTGCAGACAGAATTTTGGTAAAACTTTTACATCTATACACACATATAAAATTGCATAATCTGCTTTGATAATAAACTATATCTTAGATATGAGTGGCAGTACCTGAAAGGCTATAAAGAGGTAGATTTTTATTTCTCTTTAGCTTACCTCAGGGAGACTCTGTTCAATTTGCAAGTAACACAGCAGTTCAGTCATAATTAAAAATTAGAGTTGAGAGCACCACACTCAGTTAAGACCCAGCACTTTCCCATGGGCCCAAGTTATGTTGATCCTACACTCTAATGAGAGCAAGTACTTGAAAGTGGAAAAAAAAGGCAAGTCATGTTTACACACTGACAGCATTTGGTAAAGGGTACATAAGGGTATACATGCAAGAGTTAATGCCTAATCTATTATTCCATTTCTTTTTGTTATGAGTTACTTTCTAAGATAGTGATTTCACCACAATATATTGGGTCACTGGTACTAAGTCTGCAGACTTTCACAAAACTGGCAGAAAAAGCTGTTATCTGGCACACAAAAAGGGAACTTGGTACTTTCCCTTTTCTGCCTTTCCTCAGCCAAATTGCTGTAACTGGTGACAGGCTCACAGAATCACTAAGTGACCAGAGGAGATTGTGGAGAAGAGAGAAAGGGAAAAAAGGAGATGGAGGAGTTACTCCACAGCTGAAAGAAGCGGCTGGGGGAAGGAAACTGAGGGGGATGAGTTGGCAGCAGTGTGTAATACTACTTCAGTACAAGCAGAGTCCATTTTTAGGTTCACAGTCTTTTCTTCCCAGTAGGAACCAGAAAAATCCTCACAGCCATGGCTGCATCAGCCTCCTCACAGGTCAGCATCTAGGAAACACTGGTCTGCTTGAGGTGCAAGTCTTTCATCCTTACTTTTCCTACCAAAGAGCTCAGAGACTCTCCTCCTCAAAAAATGGAAAGTGGGGGTCTATAAATGGATGGGGAGAATAACTTGAGCTCTTCTTTCTAACTGCTTCCATGAGGCATCCCACAATCTGCTCAGTTCCCACAAGACTGTCAGACTCATTCCAGCTCTGAACTATAGTAAACAGAAGGCAGCTTAACAACCTAATACTGGATTTATACTACCCACAATTCTACAGAACCATCACACTTACACCTTTTTTTTCATTGTTTTAACTTACTATTAAACCCACACAACATACTTCACCACTTAACTGGTAATTCCCACAGTCCTGCTACTTACACTAAAGAAAATTTATCTTTGAAGCAGCACGTGATTGGGTCTCCAGGTTTATCACTTTCTTTGATCCACTTAGATGCACACAGAATCAACCCCTAGTAAGTATTTATGTAAATCCCAACCTCTACAGTATTTCAACACTCAGCCATCCCAGCTAGAATGCTTGCAGCTGATGTTTGTTTTATATTAACACCTCTAGGATAAGGCTTGTGGTTATTCAGATGTCTTTCCTGACCTTCAGAAGTCAAACTTGCTAAACTTGGTATTCCAGAACACTACAATGAGGCTGCAGCCTTCATTCCAAAGCATTTGCCACTGATTACTCTTGATACACATAGCTGCAAACACAAGGCAGCTCAGATAACAGAAACCATCCAAGTAGGATTACAAGAAGCTGCATGTTGGCTAATTTACACTTTAAGAAAGCATCTCTCTGTCCTGAAGAGGACAGTGTACAGATTTTAAAGGCAGAACAGCCTTTACCCAGGGTTGACTTTTTTTTTCCCTTTCAGTAAAGCTTTGGGAAGTTCAGTACAGAGTTGAGTACTTGCTTTCCTGTTTAGTGAAAATAACCTTCCCATCTGTATTTATATAAAATTGACTATTTATATGCAATGCCATGTTATAACAAAAACAAGTTATCAAAAATCAGAAATCAGGTAAAGATGTACTAGAATAAAAGCACAAGCAAAGTTACTACATGAATTCAAACTATGAAAGTAGTTAGGAAAGAAGCTTTCTTATCTCAACAAGTAAAGACACAGAAGATAAATCCACTAGCTGCTAATATGAGCACATAGCTTAGGTACATTCATTTAAATATACTGCTTTCCACTTTAAGAACATGACTTTCTTAGAGCATGGCTGTGTCTATGAAAGTTTGCTGGCCAGGGAGTAGAGCTGTAAACCATCAATACCAATTTCAGCAGTACAGTGGAAATGCTGCACCTTGGCTGGGCTGTCCCACCACTCCAACACCATTGTATAAGGTATTTCTCAGACAAACCCAAGTAAAAAAGCAAATGCTTTTTTCTTTTTCCTGAGGACTACACACAGTCCAGCTCACTGTATTTAAACTTGTAAAATGAAAGACATTTAACCCACAGATCCAGCCTCTAGAATTTTTTAGCTATATTTCAGTTAAAAAATGTGTAAGAACTTAGGACCCTGCTTCCCAATTCTCTGCAAGATAAAACTGCTTTACCTACAAGCACCAGCACAGGGTGCATCTGGTTTTGGGTTTTCTTTTGACAAAACAGGTGTAGGAAGTGAGACCTGTCTGACAAGTTACCTTTCAAGGTATATAACTTAAAAGGTACAATAGACAGGTAATGATTGAAGAATTGCCACAGAGCAGTGAATAATACTAAAAAGACTACAGTAAGAACTAAAACCATCAATTTTCTTTTTTCTTTACAAATTCAAGACAGCTTAAAATGAGTTGCAGTAAGCGAATCTTGCAAAAAAATTCACTTAGTAAAATTTATGAAAATAATTCTCCTCAGCCTCACAAAGCCAGCCAGTAGGTTCATTTGATGACTGCTAAACCAACCTATTTAAGAAGTTGAGCTGTTTAGGGGCATGTTTAAGTGCACATGGAACCTTAAGAGACACAACATGTACTGTCAGATTAGTCCAGTAATATTGAATCTGCTTTTTGTTCTGACAGGCTCATAGAACACAGAAGACAGACTCACTTCATGAATTGAGCACTGTGCTGTATGCACAATATAAAAAGTACTTAAATTAAATGCCATAAAAAGAACATTTAGTGTAATAAAAACTTTAAGTTGACAATATAAAGTCTTCTTCAGTGCAAGAGTAACTAGCTTGGTTGCTTCAGCCCATCTCAGCATAGCAGCATGCTCAGAACGCCACTTTTAAAATTCAGCTTATCAAGTATTAGCTCTCTGCAGGCATCCTCCTTTGTTTTCATAACCTACTCAAATATGGCCAACAATTATCTTGTTTAAACACATTTACCAGCTCTGAATAATGAGGGCAATATGAAGGATTACAGATTACTACAGAATGAAGAATTTAAAAAAAACTCCTTAGACTTAATTAAGAACTGAAATTCTGTGGTCCACAGTTTTCCTATAACGACCACGTATGGACCATACATTCCAACAAACATGTCCAAACAACTTAGGGTATTTCTCAAAAAATAAAATTTTAGGTAAAATCTACAGAAAAATGTAGCTAAACTGTAAAACATCCGCAAGAAATTCTCAATGTATCTTTAATTTGATAATAAGAGGTGTTATCATGTGTTCAAGTACCACTTGAAAATTCAGCTGTTCACTCAAGTTGTGTGGGCACCTTTCCCAAGCAAGAGTCATCAACTAATCTAGGAGTAGTGAAAGTGGGTGTGGATGGACAATTAACAGGATCAAGCAAAGAATTAGAAAGCATAAGTTACTAGCAATATATTAAATGAAAAGTTGTCTGAGAATAGAGTTAAACACTACACAGACATACTTTTTAGCTTCTGAATGCATCAGCATCCCAGGAATTCCTAGTTTTGTCCTAGTTTGGTAAAGAAGTATGGTTAGAATATCAGACACAACAGCTTTGGGTTTAACTCCATCATTTCAGTATCTATTGCATTATTAAACTATTAGCCCATTGTTAAATGGTCCTTTTAACTTGGTATCAATATGTAATATTTAAATTGTGTTTTTATTTCTTCCTTTTTCAACAGAAGGCTACTATGAGATACAGTTCTTAAATCCAAACAGCCTTGTGAAAAGAACAGATGCTACTTACACCATCCTAAAATACTGGTAGGTGCCAGCCATTCTCTGGACAATAAAACTGTAAGTTTGATGAATGCTTATCTGGCATATGTCAGCACTACCATAGAAAAGTCTGCTACTGCATCCTCCCTCTCACCACTGCTGCTTAGTTCTGCACTCTTTCTTCTTACAGCAAATTTGCCTCTACACTGAACAGAAGAACCAATTAACCTCACTGAAAAATAAGCAGCCAAATCACTTTCCCATCTTGAGTGGCCACGTGAGCAGCAGGTGCTTCCTTTGGCACACACAAAGATTAAGTTTAGAAGTTCCAACTGGTCACAGAGATGCAGCCTGAGAACCACTGGCCCAGCTTCACTTGCTGCTGCCAGCAGAGAACAGCAGTAAATATTAGGACAGCTTTTCCATTGTTTCCTGCCCACAAAATGCAGCCATTTCACCCGAATCCAAATCAAAATACAAGACTGTCATTTCAGTCCTCACAAGTAGAAGCTGTTTACTGTAATTATTACATTAAGGGGATGCAAGTTGGACAGCTGGGTGCCAATAAACCACTACACCTGGACAAATCCTAATGGATCATTTGGTAAAAGGCCATTCAAAAAAGATCAGATATAAGTTTTCAGAATCTCAACTCTCATGTTGACTGAATGCCTTTAAGTTTCACCATCTGTATTTAAATGCCACTGCACTTTAAATAGTATCTAAATAGTAAAAGTATTTTGCAATAGCTTTATTTCCTACCTTCACACAAAGTAACTCAAATACCTGATAGAAAGGTTTTACTTTTGTCCTTCTCAGTGATGACATAAATCACTTAGTTATTCACAATAAACCTGCAACTGCAACAAGCCAATCCTATTTATACAGCTTCTCAAACTGCTACACACCTTCAAAGCAAATAAACAGACTCTAAGCAAAACTCAATTCACTCGATTCTTCCTTCATATTTAAAGCAAAAGGAAAATATTTCGTAAGGACACATCCAAATTTATCAACAGGAACTTTGGACTAAATTTACATCCTGTCAACTACCCTCTCTTTGGCAGGAAGCATTAGATGTGCCACAGGAAACAACCAAAATCCTGAATTATGGACTGGTTTGAATTATGGACTGGTTTGACCTTACAGCCAGTTTCCAGTCAGCCTCCTCAGTTAATGATGGATTGTGCCTCAAACCATAGGGATTTAAGATCAATTCCACATATAAACACCAACATTTTTCTTCATGAGTAACAGTAGCTGTTATCAAAATATTTACAAACCTGATTGACTAAACTCTGGTCTTCCTCTGTGAAGTAAGAGAGGAAATTTTTTTAGACCTCATTATCCTAGGTGTAACTACCATTTTTACAGGATAAGGATTTTCAACCCACCCTCACACCACAAAGAGAACTCAGAGGCTAAGCTAGCAGCTCTCTCTTACAGAAGATTATTATGGGATCCTTACCAATGACAAGGTGAACCTGCTCAAGTGGCCTGTCCCCAGAAAGAATGGTCTCATCCTTCTTCTATCACTCCTTCAAGTCACACTGATTTTTTTTTCCCAAATAATTCTTAGACAGATGCTATTCCTTGCATGGCTTTAACACTAGTAGTGTCAGCACAAGGATGATGCTGGGAATGTGGTTAGGCCTGTTTCTCTCTGCAGCAGGACACACTTCACTGAGCCTAAATTATCCTCCAGCCTGCAGCTTAGAAATGGCAGCATTAGACTCAAATTTAACTTCACTGTCTTGTAACCTTGCTGGAGATTTAAAAGTAGAGAGGTTTACACTGTGAGGAACCTCTGAAGCATTCTACTCTGCAGTCTTGTTTATTAGAACAATTTAAAAGGGAAAACTAGACACTGCCAGAGAAGCTACAGCAGAGACAGGAGCACTATGACTTCTTCAATCAATAAAATTCCTTGGACTAAAAATCACACTGGAAAACATGGTTTTTAAGGACAGGACTTCAGGATTTGGTCTGTAGCTCTAGGGCATTTAGAAATACAACCCTAATGCTGATCTTCTGGGATAATGCACTGAAATTCAGTCATTGCACCACAAACCTCATTCCCTGAAGAAGTGACAAGCTGGCACAAAAAACCCCACTTACTCATAAAAAATATCCCAAAGAGATTCAGGAGACCCTGATTCAGGGTTTACATTTTTTGTTAAACTTTTTGTTTCTACATATGGTTAACAGTTATTTATCAAGTTCTAAATACTTAAATTGTAACTGAAATAACAAGAAAAACAAGGGCATTACACATTCCTGAAATATATTAAAGAGTGGTGCTGCAAAGGAGGGAGTAATAGGAACTAAGATACAGACATAAATATTTTAACTTTCTTCCCATTTCTCCTGGGTTACACAAAAAGCAGGCAATTCTAAATTGCAAAGAGATCTTCCTAAGTGAAAACCTATAAATTATACTTCAGTTATCAGACTGAGTATCTAACTTTTGTACTGGATTTAACATGTTAAATGCAAGGCAAAGCAAGTCTTGCAACAGTAATCATCTTTCCCAATGTCAATTTCTTAATTTCACAATAGCACAAAAAAATCAGATAACACCAGTACACACAAAACAGAGTATTTTTTTGGCCTGTTTTGTAGCTTCAAATGCAATCTGAAATGTTACATTTTCTCAGTTAAATCTCCTGAGACACTGTGGCACAATTTTTGAAAAAAGAAAAAGCAACAAAAAACTAAAAAGACAAAACCAAACAAACCTATATGGAACACAAAACTACATTCTAAACTCAGAATCAACTACCATTCTGCTCTGAGTATGATTCCATTATTTAAGCTCCAAAGTCTTACTAGTTACCATCAGATGTTTGAAGAAGTGCTTGCAAGTAACAATTTCATACCTAAATTGGACATGAGAGAAAATACGTCATAGAAACTGTAAACAGTGCAATGCAGTGGATTCTAGCTAATGTTATACTGGTGGTTGTATTTCATCCTTTGCATTTCACTACAAATAAAACATATATGAATACAATATTTAAGGCAAACACCTTTTAAAATATCACTGACCTTCCATGAGCATGAAAATCAAGGCGCAAGAACTGCTCTTCGTGTGATACTGCTCTTTTGGCACGCTGGTGTTTTTGGTGTAACAAATCCACATCGTAGGACAGTCCTTCATAGTGTCTAATGTACTTATTTAGAGGATTTCCATACTGGCCTGAAAAACAGAGATAAGTAAGGTTATAACCATACTACCAGGCATGGCAGGCCTGTGGTGCAAAGCAGTTGGTAACAAGGACCCAAATTCCACATTATATCGTTTTAACTTATTTTTTTCTCCTTCGTACATGTCAGATTCATTCTACTCCATCCCACAGACAGGACACACAACCTGCAGCTACAAGTGCATCAGATGGACCTTGGGAAGCATCTTTCATCTGAATTTAAATCAAAACAAGTATAGTTAATTTACTCCATAACTACCCCACAATGCAAACTACCACTGTCAACAGGAATCCTTGAGAGATGCTCCAGAAAGGCACTCCTCATTCAAAATAAGAAGTGCAACAGCTGAATATCTTTCTTCAGGTTCCCTGAAACTGTGTTTCCAACTTCACTCTGCAGTCATGACACCACAATATCTGCTCAGAATGTTTGTATTCTACATGTGAAATATCCAGGGAAATCAAGAGCAAATCATGCCACCTAGCAACACATTTTGTAGCACATGGAATGTTCTACCACATGGAAAAATTTTATTAAAATGTATCTCCAGAGATGTCAATTCAGTTCAGTCTATTTTGTACAATTCCTTCTATGGTAATATTTATGACTTATGTTAGTGTGAGTTCAGGGCAGAAAATAGTGAAGATTTTGACCCTCCTATCCTGATGGAGGAAGAGACATCAACCACCAAAAAAAACCCCCAAAAATGCAACTTGTTGAGAAAACGAAAAGAACTCTGAATTATGCATGACGAAAAATTAGTATCTCATAATCAATTTAACTTCAAACCAACCTAAATGTGAGTTCTCAGGGACTACATGTGGCATTTTTCTTCATATATCTAAAAAGATGACCAAGTAAACTAATACTTTCAAATGCATTGCTTGCATTTAGCAGCCACATGCATAAGATGATATTGCTGTATCTGTTTAAAATTCAGTTAATACTATACTGCAGAGAAATCACATTCAAATTTCCTCACAGTACTGTAGGCTTCTGCAAATGTTGACTCTTCATTGTTAACTGCAAATATAGTCCAACAACAAAACTTCACTCTAATTTTCTCTCACTCAGTCTCAAAATACATGTCCATTCTCATTCAGCTTTTCAGAAAGGCGAACATCTTTGGCATCGCAAAATGTTTAAAATGTGTGGTTCAAGGAAGTCTACATTAATTCTAACCCCAATAAGACACAGGACCATTACAAAGCTTCAGGAACCAGCAGGAGTTTCGAGGATGCAGGATGTTGTCTGTGTCTGTTGCTTCTCTCATTACTTCCAACACAATCCCTCCAAAATGAACCATAACAACGCCTATAACCCAAGAACTTCTATAAACCCAGCCAGACTGGCCTGAGACCATGCACAATATAAACGTGCCTGACTACAGATACATGCTTTCCAATTCCAGGTGTATGACCAGAAGTGTCAACGTTAAAGGAAACAAGCTTCAAAATTAACTGATATAGGCTAAAACTTAATTTTTTTAATTGTTAAATGAACCTGAATCTACAATACAATATTAATAACTTGCTTTAAGAACTTGATCAAAACTAGAGAGTAAGTACACTGCAGAATGTGTAAACCTCTGTGCTTCAGAATTATCTTTAAATTTTTGATGGTAGGAAGCTTTTAATAATGCACTCCTTAAATTGTTCCAGACCATTTTTCTTCTCAGTATTACAAGATACATTTTGAACACCTTCAAACAACCAGAAAAAAAGTTTTGAAGTGTGACAACTTACTGAAGACCCAATAACACTTGGAAGTGGATCTAGGTCTCATGACCACGTGAAAAAATGAGAGACAGCATTTAACTGAGTCACAAAGAATAGTTTTTAAGTGCTAACTACTGTGACAAGACAGCAAAAGACTACTGACATGATAAGTTTTATAACTGTTTCCTCTGCTAAGGAAAAGCAGAGAGGGTTTTAAGCAAAAATCTTCCTTCTTAACAACAAAAAAAATAATACACTTGGCATGATCAAACAGGGATCATGCAGTTTATGCAAAACTTAAAGAACTCCTTATGTTTTAAGTACTCTCATAGCAAACACTTAAACACAAACACTCCTGCTGCTCTCTTCTTGTTTAAGCAGAGCAGCTGCAGACCACCTAGAGCATTATGGCTTCTCCAAAAAGGGACTTAAGGCTTCAAAATGAACAGTTTCACTTCCAGAAGCCTCTATAACACCAACATTGCTACAGCATTCAAAGTCTGCACTCTGATCACACTCTCCTTCCAATCAAACCAGGTAGCTATCAAAAGGGATTATCCTCTCCACAAAGGTATCTTAATAAGTAGCTCAACCTTGGTAACAGAAGAATCTATGGAGGATTCTGAGGGAAAAGTTCATTAAACTGGAAAGAAAACTTCACTGAGGTACATAAGGCAGGAGGAACTGCTGGCTCCAGTTTCTGTAATTCGAAGACTGCATTAAAAAGGAAGAAGTCTACCACAGAATCTGCAAGTGGCACACCCCAAGAAATCATTATGACAGCACATACCAGATCCCAACCTCTGTTACAAACTACTGCCGTTATTTTCTGTAAATGAAAAACAAGGGTTTGGGTTTTTTTAACAAAGATTGCATGACAAAGATCTTTTCAATGAAGGATACAAGCAGGAAGCCTGCAGTATGAAACACTGAACCATGAACACCTAAATGTAGTTTATGAGAACTACAAATTCCATGTGTCATGTTGCCATCAACAAGACAAAGACAGAGTGATGCCTTTCCAGGCATTCTGGTGGAATAAAACATTACACTTCACCTAAACACTAAGCTAGGAGACAGAAACCTTTCAGGATACAGACATCAGAGAGTGACAAGGGGATGGCTTTTGAACTTGACAGTATAGTCTTCCAAAGACTTGCTAAACTAGATGTGGCATTTCCTATGACAAATTCCCTGCAGGAATGAAGCTTTACTCTCACAGGCTTACTTTAAACAGAAGCAGGCAGAGCATTTAGGCAAATGCCTCGGTGTGCCAGTCCCTGTGAAAGATGTTTTGTGTATGCAGATATACAACTCTTCAGGATCCCCAGAGAGCTGTGAAGTATCTTCAGTTGCTGTTGTTGTGAACAAACAAATCCCACTGGACAGGTATGGAATCTGAAGCATGTACTCTCACCTTCTAACCAGCCTTATGCAAAGGCTAAATTGGATCATCCGTGTGATTTTAGCTGTAAGCTCCCTGGCACAAGGCAAGCAAACACATGTAACAGTTGTTTGGTGGTGCTAAACGATGCCCTGGTTGGGTATTTCCCCAGAGAAAACCAAGAGGAGCTTCTCCCCCCAGACAAACCCTGCCCAGTCAGCAGGAGAGAAGCAGCACCTGCAGCAGGTGAAATGAGCAAGGGAACACTTCAGCCACCTGGATATACAGAAGTCCACGGGATCAGAAGAGAGGCACCCAGGAGTGCTGAGGGCTGGCTGATACCCATTCCAAGGCTTCTATCACCCTTCTGAGAGTCCCTGACAAATGTCATCCCCATCTTCAAGGAAGAGGGCCTGGAGAATCACAGGCTGGACAGACTAATCTCAGTGTCTGTGAAGATTCTGGAGGAAATTTTTATGGAAGCTAGCTCCATGCACAAAAAAATGACTAGCAATAAACAGTACTGAAAGTTTATCCATGTAAACATAAATATCTATTAATTTTATACACACCATTGTAAAAGAGAATAACATTTAACTTCCCATAAGAGGATAAATCAAGCATGCACTGTTCTAAAAGATGAAGTTTGCATTAAACCACTCAGATTAAGACTTGCATGACAAATGCAGACAGTTCAAGCACAACTCAAGTTTGTTAGTGGGGTGGAAAAAAGCACAGAATACAACTTGACAGAGTATCAGAATTTTTTCAGAAGCCAAGCTAACTCACCAGACAAGTCTTACTACTGCAAGCACCATCACTAATTTGCAGATTTAAAATGCCAGCATGTGATAAACATCTTGTAGAGAATTATTATTATAATTTTAATTAAGATAATCAAAGCAACATTTGCTTCAAGTTGTTTTCAACACAGTTTATCTATCTAACGAAAAAGCTCCCTTTACATGGGGCGTTAAAAAATGTACACTGCATACAGATTTAGCAAGCCAGAAATCCTACCATATACCTCCTGACTTGGACTTCTCTGAAGAATTTATTCAGGCTGCTGTTTCAAACTGCCAGCAGAAGGGCAGGCCCCGCTGCTTTTTACATCTATTCTGTTTCCATTCTTCCCTTGCACTGGCACTAGGTTCAGCTGAAAAAACAGTCTCTCTCTTCTGGTCAAGTGAGTTTTTGGTGAAAGAAAAACATGTAATCAAGAAGTCAAGTCAGGATCATTTCCCTTCACTGAGGCCTCAATTTAGGGCACGGTCAGACAGCACGGCAACACCAGTGCAAGCAGATGTCTGCTTTTTATTGACCTTCTTCCTCTCCACCCTGTCAAAGTCCCAGTTCTTCTTCCCCATCAGGCCCGGGTTTGCTCAATAAAGCAACTCTAGTTACGCATCTGGCAGGAATTGATTAATTTTTTTTCTTTGGATTGACTTCTCATGCCAGGAGGAGAGATGGGAGTGCAGGGCCAGGGCAGAACCACCAGACAGCAGTAACTCAGTACAGCGGCTCTGCCATACTGCAAAGATGAACCTTTGGATCTTTTAAAAGTATAAACAAACTGCAGTCTGAGGCTTCTGGGCAACAGTACTTCAAAGCAACCACCTAAACACCTGATTTTATTTATTTTTAATTACTATAGGCATTTCTGAAGCAACCATCTGACAGCTGTCTTGACTAGACACTGAATCAACCATAATGTTTTTATTTTAAACTCCAAATAAATGCTGGAGGCTGAGTGCTGCCATATTTATGAAGGCTACTGTTCTTCCTCATTTATAGTAAGAACACAACTAAATCACTCAGATGCTGATAGTTCATAAATGCCTTCCCACAACTCCCCCATGTGTCCAGAAAAAAAGCAGAATTTCTCCCATGCTCACTGGGAAATAGGCAGTTCAATATCCAGCAGCACAAGACACTAAGATACAACTTGGAAGTCCTAGCAAAAACACAGCACGTCATACCAGTGACAACAAACTATTTATCATAGATTTGCAATGATATTCAGCATTTGATCAGCCTAGCCAAAGCACAGTCACTCTTGTTAAGGCCAAGCTTGTCAGAGGCCTCAACAGTTCTCCTTTGTGTTTGCTATTGCCCTTTCCATTTTTTTTTTAATGACTCTTAAGTGGAAGAGGTTAAATTAGTCATTTCCATTCCTCTACGAAGATCATTATGTATAGATAATTAAGTACTGATTAATATACCTGCATGCATCTTCATCATGTGCAACAAAGCATGCTACGAAAAGCTGCCAATAGTATTACCCAACTTAAGTACCACTTCACACACATCAAAATTCATGACAGCACCAGTGAGGGAATAGATCCCTTAAGCCAAGCAGTTCCAGGGGTGTTGGGGAAAACACTGAGATTCACTTAAAAAAAAAAAAAGAATTCTTAGAAGTCAAGGTACATATACCTTATTTCAAGTAGACACCATATACCAGAAGCTAAATTCTAGCTTTCCCTAATTACTAACAGAAAGAGAACAAAATAAATGGCGTGGCTTTTCCTCCTTATACTACTTAAACAGTACTTAAACTGACCTGCTGGAGCACTGGTTTTATGAAGGTAATATTTATGCAGTGGAAGCAAAGAAAGAAGAGAACACTAGAAGTGATCTAATACCAGAACCTGATCAAGAACATTTCTGGGGCTATTTGGCCAAACTTCTGATAACACATCTGCTTTAACCACACAGACATAACCTAGCAAAAGCTATGAAACAGCCCAAGACAGACACTGGAGTACATTTCACCAGTGCAGCAGCACTACTGATTGCTTTTGATTGCACTCCCCTCACATAATTTTAAGAACAATATTCACTACAACAGGAAATTTTTTTAAACAAAACAAAGGTATTTCACTAAACCTTCTCAAATAAACCATCCAAATTATACTGCACCATTTTTTAAAAGTTGATTTTATGATTCATACTTAGCTGTGAACTAATGTTACCGTTGGTTCTGTTAATGTATATCTTTATATCTAAAGACTATTACAACAGAGTGCCTGCACAGTACACAGGCACAAAGCCTTGCCTAATTCTGAATGAGTTCAAACTCAGGTATCCTGTAAAAATACTCCAATCTTAGACCCAACAAACAAACCTTTAATTATTTTTAAAGTGCAGATTAATGAAATTTATAAAATTATTACTATTTAATACCTGTGCGGCTTAAAACCAGACAACTTTACAGAGAAGTGTAACTTAGCTTCAAGATCTGTAAAATTAATGAGGCCAGATGCACTACACATAAATGAAAGTAAATTATTGGGTTCTTTCCAGTTTGAACTACTCTCACAGTAACTTCTTAAAGAATCATGAACTTGCCCTTTCCACACAGATATTAATGTCTGCCTAGAAGGAAAAATATACAAATGAAGAACCCTATTTTTCAGTAAATAAAAACATTTACAGTATATAAGAAACTCTAGAAATGTGAACACAGGTAAAATAGACTTTCCTAAACTTAAAAGGCTATTTTTAATTTTAACATGGAATTATGGCAAATCTTTAATAATTACATGCAGACTTTTACCGTAAAAGTTCTACTGGATATTTTAGAGATATGTATTGGCATTATCACTATATTTGTATACAGTATTATTAATCTCTTTTCAGAGATTTACCTGCACTGCTACACACCAAAGACATGCACTTCTGCCAGATGCTAGTGAGGTGTGCTTCCTAATGCCCATAAATTTTGAAAGTACCCATTCTCCTCTCAAAGAAAAAAAATAACAGGAATTTCTGAAATACATTTCTTCTATATATCCAGAGGAATGCACTTTACATGTTTACTATGATTTTTAAAGCACAACTGCCTGCCTGGAATTAAACAGTGAAAACAACCCTCACAACTGGTTAATGAACTATTTTGAGTTAGTTCTGCGCCAGCACCATTTAGTTCAGAAAACAAAGAGGCCTTGAAAGCATGCCAACCATTAAGTCTGAAATATCTCGATACCTTATAAGAATTTATGAAGAAAAATCTAAATTCTTTTGTGTATCCCACTCCTAATCATATAAATAACGGGATGGCTTCTGACCTTGCCAATCACCCTGCTTTCTATCTCACAAGTACAACCTGCTGAAGTTCTCCATAGTTTGATGTTACTTTGTGAGAATGTGTGAAAGAAAGACCAGCACTTAGCGCTAGCTTCTTTGTTAATAAACCTACATATTGATGCACTCAGAGGCTCAGCCCAGATAAATCGGAGAGGTGCCAAATGAAATAGAGGAAACAAGTCTTTATCAGCTGTTCCACCCACAGTTCTCTAGAAACACCCTCCCAAGTCCACCCTTCCCGAAACCCTTCTTCTGTACAAAGTCGAAACTATTTTCCCTGCCACGACTTGACCAATTAAACATCACCAGAGGCAGTGGAGAAACTGCCCAGATCCTAATGCCGACCAACAACAACTCCTAACGGGAGCCGATACAGTTACACGTCCCCATAAACACAAGAGAGTTCTGCCCCGGCCCGAGAGAGGGGAGACCCTCCTGGAAGTCACAGTCACATTCGGGAAGAACTCGGGCTCGCCTTTTGTTGCCTTAAGCTGAACTTTCGCTTGCCCGTCCTTCCTGGTTTCGGGGAGAGGGAAGCGGCCGCGAGGGCGAGTGAAGGGAGCCGGGAAGCGACCACCAGCACCGGGCGGGAAGTCCCGAAGGAAGGAAGCGGAGCCAGGAGGGGAAAACAAACACAACCGAGGGGAGAGAGAAGCACCCGGGGGGGAAGAAGAGCGGAGAGCAGCTGACCCGGTCCTCGGCGGGGAAAGTCCCGGGGAAGGGGCGGGGGCGCCAGGCCGTCCCCGGGCGCCGGGGGAGAGGCCCGGGCGGGCTGAAGCGGCGGGCGGAACGGGGAGCCCGGCTGGCGGCCCAG